>LGSN01000187.1:0-55593 GCA_001314375.1 Phytophthora podocarpi | reverse complement strand
CTTCTATGAATTTATTAGTGTTCCGGTACTGTATAGATTTAATTCTGCTCGTAGCGGGACGCACCCTCTCGCTCTCAGCGTCGAGATCTCAGTCGTCGAGCCGCTCTGAAACTACCTCAAGATTCAAAAGATGTCTCTTTCGCTCTCAGGTGGTCGAGAGTTTGCGTCGTCGAAATAGCAGCTGCCTCGAAAGAACGTTCCAAGATTGGTCTCGTTGGTAAATTACGGAAAGTAAAAAAAATGCCGGTGTAATGTTCTAAGTATTACTACTACTCATGAACACAAAAATATTGCGGCGAAAATCCATGGGCAACCTCTGGTTTCCAGTAGTCCACACCGCCGGTCACGAGAACTGCCGTCTGGCCGTGAACTACTCTGGCAACTTGTTGGGGCTCTTTGACATGGATGTTGACGGTTTGTTCAGCGCGGCAGTTTCCTCTTGTGATGCATGGTTGGCGACGCAGAGTATGCCGGAATTATGAAGTTGCATTAATGACGAACCCTAATTATTTTCACGCAGCGCCTCGTCGACGATTGTCTTCATCTCGTGAACGTGGATTTCGTACTGGCCTGTTGCAGGTGAAGCGGATGGTGGACGTCCAATATAAGAGATCTTGCGGGAGTCGTCCAGATGCTTGAGCACCGTCAGTAAACGCGGAAGAACGTGACTGTACGCGCCCATGTTTTTCGGCTCTTCCTGGACCCATACGATCTCCGCCTTAGGATAACGCGCGATGAAATCTGCCACTTCATCGAACGGGAACGGAGCTAGCTGCTCGAGACGAGCCGTAGAGATGTCACGAATCCCACGGCTCCGCAAGCCATGGCGTACAGGAAAGTAGATTTTACCGCAGCAGAGCACCAATTTGCGGATCTAACATAACAAGCAAAGAGAGAGGGTGTCAAAAATGTTAGCAAACGCGTCAACAAAAACACTAGTGAAAAAATAATTCTCACCTCATCATCATTCACCATTGTAACTTGATCATCGGGGTGCGGTGGGAGCACACGCTGGAATGACGTGCCCAGAGTCAAGTCAGCCAAGTCCGAGTTGCAAGGTCGGTGGTGAAGAAGCGACTTCGGGGTGAACATGACCAGCGGCTTGCGATAGCTGGAGGATATTTGGCGGCGAAGAGCGTGGAAATACTGGGCAGGAGTAGATGGAATCACGACCTGAATGTTCGTCCGCGTTATGGCAGCATCGACATCCTGCTCCGTTGTGAACTCGTCGCTGTCTTCGTTGACTAAATGGAGAAAACGCTCGATCCGTGCACTGCTGTGTTCTGGCCCTTGACCCTCAAAGCCATGCGGTAAATTCAGCACGATGCCCGACTGCCGTTGCCACTTCTGCTCACCCGACGTGATGAAGGTGTCAATCATCGTCTGGGCACCGTTCGCGAAGTCACCAAATTGAGCTTCCCAAATGGTCAAACCCATAGGAGTTTGCAAGGAATACCCGTATTCGAAGCCAAGCACTCCCTCTTCGCTGAGCGGACTGTTGACTACGTCGAAGCGTCCTCGCGGTGCGTTTTCTAACCCGGTCATTTGTAGTGTGCCTCTAATTCCCGCTACATCGAGGTTGTTTAGAGGCGTGTACGACGAATTGCGCCCGGACAGAGCTTCGAATTGGTCGTACAGAACAGCGTGGCGTTGGTTGAAGGTGCCACGTTCGCAATCTTGCCCGCTAAGCCGTACATCAACTCCTTCCACCAGTAGACAACCAAAGGCCAACATTTCTGCTGTTGCCCAATCCACTCGAGCACCGGTCTCAACTGCGCGCAGTCGATTGTTCATGATGGCTTCAACCTTCCGATGCGCTGAAAATCCCTGTGGAATCCGGAATAATTGGCCACCTACCTTTTCTAAGAACTTCTGGTCGACGCCCGTTGATCGATCGTAGATTTGCTTGTCGTTAATGTCATGAGTACTTGGAATACTGCTCGAAGTCTCCGAACTAGGGCTTTTACTCTCAGTGTACCACTCGGTCTTCCACGACGTATCGCCGGGATTGTCCCATCCAGAATGAATTTCACGTGAGTGGTGATATTCGGAGACAAGATGATCCTCAAATGTGGAGCACATTTTGGCGTAGTCCTTAGGTGACAAGACACCTTCGCTAGCAAGCTTTTGTGAATATAGCGTGATGACTGTGGGGTGTTTGTTGATGAAGTGATACATGACTGGAGCTGTAATCTCCGGTGAATCTTGTTCGTTGTGACCGTGGCGACGGTAGCATACCAAATCAACAGTCACATCACAGTGAAACGTTTGACGGAACTCAACTGCAATTCTCATCACCTTCGCTACCGCCTCCGGATCATCGGCATTTACGTGGAAGATCGGACTTCTAGAAACCTTAGCAACATCGCTAATCGGAAAACAAAGAGCAGAACGAGTTAGTCAGAAGCAGCTAGTACAAGAGCGGATTGTTTTGTGCTAATCCCCATTTTGAAGCAGACGTATGCCAACGTACGTGCAATACACGGCAGAGTCCGCGTTTTTAGGCAGTGTCGTGAAGCCGATTTGATTGTTGATAATCACATGAATCGTTCCTCCCGTTCGAAAGTCTTCCAGCGAGCTGAATCCCAGTGCCTCTCGGACCGACCCCTGGAACATTGAAGCGTCTCCATGGATCAAAATCGGCATTACCTGGCTACCATCATCTCCCAGTTGAGTTTGGCAGGCCCGCGCTTGTCCGAGTACAACCGGATTCACCGCTTCTAAGTGCGATGGGTTCGCAGCTAAGTTGATTTCCAGGTGCTTGCCGTTGCGCATTTCAATAACCGATGATGTTCCAAGATGATACCGCACATCATCAGAATTGTTCGGGTAATCAGGCTCATCTGGCAGGTACGGCTGAAACTGGGAAATAATGGAGCGCAGCGGTCGCTGCAACACATTCGCCAGAACGTTTAACCGGCCACGATGAGCCATCCCCATCTGGACGACCTCCACACCGTGGTCACTGGCATTCTCAAGCAGTTCACAAAGACCAGGAATCAAGCTCTCGCCGCCTTCGATAGAAAAGCGTTTTGCTCCGGAGAAGCGTCGTCCAAGAAATCGCTCGAAGAGTTCCGCCTGCACCATTTGACGCAGCATGTCCACCTTCTCTTCGTTGCTGAATTGGTTTTCCTGTGTCAAAAATATAAACACAGTGAGCTTCCACAAGTGCCTCTCCTTGGACAATTTACTGTCACTGCTCTCACCTTGTACTCTTCAAGGCGCTCGCGGATCCAAAGCGCAGCATTCCGATTGCGAAGGTGCTGATACTCCAGTCCAATGTGTCCACAGAAAAGTTCCCGTAGCTCCGTCACAATCTGAAGCCATACACGCCACAAACGCGGCAATTGTCAGACCAAGTCCCCGTCCGTATCTTCAATTAATGGCTTTAGTCTCACCTCTCGGAGTGTCGCCACTGGGCCAATGGAGAGGTCTTGGCCGATGAAAAACTCGCGATCCAAGTCGCTTACAGTGAAACCTGCACACGAAGCACTCGGTCAGATAGAGCCTGAAAAAATCCTCCTCAGAGGCTGCGAAATGCCTCACCGTGCGTCGTGAGCTCCAGCAGGTTCTTGGACGCGAGGCTGCGCAGATTGAACTCGTCGAAGAAGGGCGTTTCCACCCACCGGTCTCCGTTGATCCACCGCTCCAGCTCCGGCAGCTTCTCTCCTGCAGCAGCAATAAACAACGTGAATCCCTTTACTCTACGTGCCCTCCCTCCACTCGGTCACCAAACCACCAAGAAGGACTACGTTTTTGAAGTGGGTCGATCTGGGCGACGTAGTGTCCATACTAACAGCAACAGCAGTGGATGAGTCTGTGAGTAGCCCCAACAAGAGAAATAGAGAGAGGGGGTCTACCTTACCTGCTTGAAGGTGCGGATCAGCAGCAGCACGCGGCGCGTCTCCTCCTGCGAGCGTCGGATATCATCGCTGAGCTTTTGCACGGGCGGAGCAACCTCCTCGCTCTTCCAACGACGAAGAACCGCCGCCGCCACGGGACGCGCACGGCCGCCACTGCCCGCGTTTCCCTTCCGCAGCGCATGTAGCATCGCTTGGATGCGGCAACCAGTGCAGACACCTCAATAGAGGACGGTATTTTCATTTGGTGTGTTTCACACCATCCATATTTTGGTTGAAGCGGCGCAAGTTGCGCGCCCTCTCCAGATCGGCAGTGCCGGAATCACCGCCTTGAGGCCATGGAGATACCAGTTAGCGGGGCCTTCACCGTCTTGCTGCACTCGCTGACGTGGCAGCCCGATAGCAGCAATGCGAAGGCAGCAGAGCGCCAGGTCTGGGCCTTCGTGCAGCTCGTGCTGCCCCCAGAGCAGCCTCTCAAGCGCGTCTGGTTCTCCACGGAAGACGACAACATGATCACCAGGAGCCTCTCGGTCTCAGCGCAGAGCAGCGAGCAGGCGCTTCAGTTGGACTACAACCAGAGCTCGAGGGCCGTGCCACTCACCACCGAAGCCATGCAGGAGCTAGTGCAGGCGCAGCTGCTGCTATCGCTATACAGCGGCACGTCCAGAACACGCACCACTGACTTTCTAATGAGCAAGACAGCGGTGCCACTGAGAACAGCGCTATTGGGGGAGAGAAAGCAGAGCCAGAAGGTAGAGTTCAATTCGCCAGGAGAGACGTTCATCGTGGAGTTCGACGTCCAGCGCGACGTGGCGATGGCCGACTTTGTGCTGGGTGCGAAGGTGCTGGAGTTGCAAGCCCCTCGTGTGTTGAACCTGCCACCTGAGTGGACGTTCCCAGACTGCACGAGTAATGAAGTGGCACTTCAGTTTTGTGCTTCAGTGGAGCAAAATACAGCCGGCTATGAGCTTGAGATCGCCCTGCCACGACTAGGCGAGACGGATAGCGGTGGTGGAGAGGAAGGAGCCGCATCGCCATATAAATTTGATGTTTCAATCATGAAGGGGGGGAAACTACATTTCGAACCTGCACTCGGGGACAATGTAACAGAAGAGGCTGCTCAACCGCCAGTAGCAGGTAATGAGCAGCAAGAGGAACGACCGGCTACTCCGGTTTCAGGCGGGTGGAGTGTTCGATTCCCATCAATGTCCGTAATATTTGTGGTTTACTTCAAGGTAAGGAAGTGTGAGGTTGTATATTGCTCACTGTCCGCTGCTTTTATCATTGGAGTTGAACTAACAGGCATGTTGCTTCCTAGAGCTCCGTTGAACGTTTGATTGAATTTTTAATGGTCGAGAAACACGTAGGCGGAACACTACGACGGAGTCTCACCGGTAACTCAAACGGGAAAGCAATAGATGCCATTACAGCCGAATTCCGTCTGCAGATGCACGAGCTTCTCACGCCTGGTACTGCGCAAATTTCCCCAAACGCTCCACTACGAAAAATATCACCGGTTTCACGTGTCTTTCTCGAGCAAGAGTTAGCAGGTGCTGCTTCAAATGAAGATAAAAAGAAGTTCCAGACTGCTCTAGCAGACTACGAAATAACTTTGCAGCAGGCAGCCTCTCTTACCGCCACAGCGATGGCTGCCGGTGCACACATTGAAATCACTGCTGGGGTTCTCCACACGCCGCTAGTGTTGCAGCCACCACAAGCTTTTGAGCCTCCATCAAAGTCAATTAAGGAGCTTATCCCGTCACGTGACTTGGAGGCGGAGAATGAAGAGCGACGCGATATTTATGGGGACTTGAAAACAGAAATCCGTATCGTGGTGGTAAGTCTTTTGCGCGAGTATGAGGACGTATTTCGTATTAGTGGCGACAAGATGCAAGGAATTGACGACTATACAGCCGATGCCCCCGCTGTACGTGATGAGAAGAAGCAGACTCTCATTTATCGACTAAACACTCAAGGCGTATATCACTCATTTAAAGAAGCACTCAAGAAGCGAATCGTGCCCGTCATTCGAGAGTTGTTCGCTCGTAGTGAAGTCGTATCAGAGGAGAATGAAGATGATGGACAAGTTCAGCCCGACGAGAAAACTGTGGAGGAAAAGAAGAAGGAACATTTTGGTCAACTGTACACACTTATCATGCAAGAAGTGAACGCGATTTTGCACGAAACATTCTATTCGGACTCGAATGCACTATTGGAGAAAACACATGCGACGGCTGAAGGGCACCCAACACTTACGGAAATTGCGTCCGTGTTAGAAATTTTGCGACTAAAAACTGTAGAGAATGACGTTAGTGGTGACTTCGAGAAAAGTGAGATGCTGCATTTGGATCGAATTGCCTACGCGGAACAACATGCGGCTCACATTCACTCTCATCCGAAGGCACAAAAGCTGGTTGAAATGAACACGGCTTCCGCGTCCCAGCAACTAATGGGTGTTTGGTACGACTATGCGCGCTTCTGCATTGCTCAGGCAAAACTTGAAAAGGCAGGGGCAGCGTTGCAGCAGTGTTTGCGCCTCGATGCACATGCAATTCAAGCATTGATCGCTCTCGTAGCTGTTCAGTGTGATCTTCGCGACTTTGCGCGCACCGAGCCCCTCGTGAAGAATACTGTGGTTGAGGCTAAGACTAGTGCTCAAAATGGTCACGGAGATGGTGCTGAACATTGTGCCCTGGCCCATGCTCTGCTTGCCTTCTTCTATTCACAATTTGAAGGGAAAGATCCAACAGGGAATTTAACGATGTTCGAGCTGCTCAAAGCTCAGCAGATGCTGCAGAACAGTTCCAAACACAAAGGCATCTCGTGTATGAGCGCAGTGTGGACATTCCTAGCAGGGTACGCATACGAGTGCAAGCTGTGGGGACTGGCTCAACGAGCATTGCAACTAGCCGATACTCATTTGAAGTCTCGTGATGTAATCAGTGGTGAGCTACGAGTCGTGAAACGAGCAATGGAAGCTGAGTTGTGCTTACGAGATGGTGATGGCAGTGAGGACGCTCGTGCAATTAAATTGCTACAAGAAGCTTTAGAAATCGATTCATCCCATCCGATTGCGTGGCTTACGCTTGGAAAAGTATATCTTCGACAGGACTCTCAGACCAAAACAGCGATCGAGTGTCTGCAGCGCGCACTTGAACACCGTGGGGCTCTGAGCGCAGAGGCACTGAGACTTGGACTATATTTGCGGCTTGGCCTGGCACTTCTTCATTCAGCACAGTTCGAGATGGCTGAAACAACTTTCCTGTTAGCGTGTGATGAGTTTCGTGTAGCCTCCTGCTGGCTTGGCGTAGGGATTTCTTGTTTGCGCCTCGAAAGGTGGGAACGCGCTCAGATGGCTTTGGCAGAGGCCAATAGATTGGACTCTTCAAACCCTGATGTTTGGGGATATCTAGCGCTGCTCTCACTCTCGGCTCACGCTTCAGTGAGTGCTCGTGATAAAAAGGATGCCCAGCAGTTTGTCTCGCAAGCGTTACGACATAACCTCAGCAATCCAGCGCTACTGCGTGAGCTCAGTAATGCATTTGTGGCAACTGACAGCCTCGAAAGGGCAGAGAAGTTGTTGCGGCGTTCATTAACCTGCCAGGACTCCTCTCTCACGCGAAAAACACTGGCAGACGTGTTGGCCGCCCAGAATTGTGCTGAAGATGCGCTTCGACAGTATACTCAGTCACTCGATGTGACTGAGGGTGTAGAAGAACGTTGTGTCCTACTGGAGAAATGCGCACAATTGCTTACCACGCTAGGTAGACCAGAGGAAGCAACTGAGTACCGAACCATGGCAAAACAGTTTCAGACGGGCAGCAGCTAGATTTAATCAACCGAAAGGAGATCATCGATGATAGTTCGAGTTCTCACGCTTATGGTTCCCTATTGAATTCTGCTAACTGTTGCAAGGGGACACAGGTGCTATCACTCCTGTTTCCTCGTAATGTTGCTCAAATAGCGATCGATGTTGGTTAGTCCAAGCAGCATTCCTTCGTCAGGTGCATCGAGAGTATAGCTCATTTGGCAATGTGCGAAGTCGATGAGACGCACATCAACACTCGGTGGACCGTAGCTTTGATCACCTTCGTAGATGAGCAGCAACGATGAACCCCAACAGCGTAGGCCGGTAGTATTGGCCATGATGCTTTTCAGCTGGCGGATTTTGGTAAGCAGCTCTTCCAGGGCGTCCCAGCGTAGCGTGGAGCTGCTCGTAAGATACTGTGGCACAAATTGCAAGGCAACAGAATGTGAGCAAGGAGCTAACTACCAGAAACATACTTACTAAGCTTACTCACCGTCTCGAGGGCTGGTTCAATGTCGTCGGGCGTGAGCTGTCTTCCCCATGTTTTGTCCCAAATTGTGTAGGTGCCATCACGTTCGTCGTAGATCTGCATGCCACAGAGCCGCAGTCCAAGGGCAAGCGACGTGGTGGCAGCACACTTGGCTGTGTGGGATATTACCTTGGCGGGCGATGCATCCTCTCCATGCTGACGAGTGCCCATTTTGATGTCTAGTACGCAGGGTCGGCGGAAGTTTCGAGTGAGGTCACCCAACACGAGGTAATCTTTCGTGCTGCCACTGTCAGCACGTGTCAAAGCAACACCGCTGTCGCCCTTCCTCTTGTTCTTCTTTGCTCGCTCTTGCTTCCAGAGTTTCGCGCTGTAGCCTCCTTCCGACGATGGTAGTGGAGCAAACGAGTCGGACGCACTGTACTTGCCGAGACGACGCTTCTTCCCGAAGGAGCCTTTGCGAATTTTCTTGGGTGTGGTAAGTGGCTCTGTTGGAGTTAAGGGCTCCGTCGGCGGCGCTGAGGACGACTGGGACGACTGGGACGAAGAGGGCGAGGTGGGAGACTCATTCGGAGTTGTGGTCGTGAGCTCCACTTTGACCTTCCCGTGAAACTGAGGAACAAATGATCGCAGCTGTGGGAATTGCGGCGCTAGCGCCTCGTAGAACTGGAGCTCCAGCGCGACAACCGGCTTGCACACCGAGCCCCCACCATTACGCAGAAACGCCGTGTGACCTCCCGCCTAACGCACCGTGCACACGTGTTACTGCCTGCAAGTAGAAGAAGAGGAAGAGCGCAAGGTTTCTATATCCACAGCGACGTGTTCCCTGACGTTGTCGCAGACGTACCTGGTGGTTGTACAGGTAGAGCCTGGTCCCGTCCAAAGCTCGAGCGACGACTTCATTGGGTCCCACGAGCTCCTCGGCGTCTGCAAGAGCGACTTCTTTCGTGTCTTTCTCCACGACCTCTTCCTCCATTATCGCGCCGACCTCCAGGGACACGTCTGTGCTCCACTGCCTTTTTCTATTAGTGAGAGTTTGGACGCACCTGCCAATACGAGAAAAAAAGTGGGGAGTCGAGAAGGCAAGCTTTTCTTAGCTTGTCGATAAATTTAAAAGCCACGGCATATTAGAATACTGCTCACGATTCACACAACCAGCTTCAACGCATCCATCCGCCAACAGCTTGGGATCGACACAATTGTTGGCTGACAGCATGCTCAAAGTAAGCGAGTGACGCACGAAGTGCACGATGAACTCTGCGATCGACAAACGGAATCTATTGCTGCCGCTGCTTCATCTATTGCTACGCGTACGAGGTAACCTCGGACGTTTGCAGAGAACTGGGGTGCAGCAGCAGTTGTGTTGCCCGTGGTGTTATCCACTTGCTGTCTGGTCTGTTTGGTGTCGAAGCCGATCATTTGCTGCTGAGGTTGCTCAGTTTGCTGCAGCAACCTCCCGTTATACTGTAAAAGCTGTTCATCCGAAGCGAGAACGAGAACGAACGAACTATCGCCGAAGGTGTGCTGAAATATAACGGCGCAAGCCAACTTCAATGCATTCGTCTACTGATCCAGAGTATAGGTATTGCGGGAGCCACGTCATTGGTCACTCTGGTGTCACTGAAACGAGTGAGAGGGGGCATCCACTCCGGGTAAATGCGATCTGTTATTAGCCAAGTCGCAGTCCTGCCCAGCCCAAAGCTCTCCTCCGACACTCCGCAGCAAAAACTTCGTCCACGATGAATCTGTTCCGCCTGGTGGGTGACATGTCGCACCTGGCCAGCTTCCTAGTGCTGCTGCTCAAGCTGCTGGCCTCGCGCTCTGCTAATGGTGCGCTGCGTGTGCTCTCTTGGGCTCCTACGCTGATGTTAACCGCCTCTGTTGTGTCTCTCTATTTGCCTGCAGGCATCTCGCTCAAGTCGCAGGAGCTCTTCTTCTTGGTGTTCGTGACGCGCTACGTGGACCTGTTCTTCCACTTTGTGAGTCTGTACAACACGCTCATGAAGCTGCTCTTCCTGCTCTTCTCGGGTGCCATCGTCTACGTCATCCGCTTCAAGGAGCCCTTCCGCAGCACGTACGACAAGTCGCACGACGCCTTCCTGCACCTCAAGTTCGCCGTCCTACCCTGCGCGTTGCTGGCGCTGGTATTCAACGAGCAGTTCGAGGTCATGGAGATCCTCTGGACCTTCTCGATCTACCTCGAGGCCGTGGCCATCATCCCGCAGCTCATCCTGCTGCAGCGCCACGGAGAAGTGGAGAACCTCACCAGCAACTACGTCGTGCTGCTAGGAGTCTACCGCGGCTGCTACGTGCTCAACTGGATCTACCGCGCCGCGACTGAGACGTCCTACCACTTCATTTGGCTCATGTTCATCGCCGGCATGGTGCAGACGGCGCTCTACGTCGACTTCTTCTACTACTACGCCGTCAGGTACGCTCTCTTCCGGCCCTACAGTGTTGCATATTTGTTCTCTAACGTTCCTGTGCTTGTCTGCGCTATAACTAGCAAATACCACGGCAAGAAGATGACGCTGCCCTCTTAAATTGCTATTGCTGCTATCGTGTGAAGGAGAAGCAGGTGACTACAGATGGAACGAAACCGTGCTCTTCCGAGCAAAATCGGTTTTGTTGTCCTGTCTTGGTGATGCCCGTGGAGCGTGTTGTGAGAGATCAGTAGAAGAATACCAAGGCAACAGAGGAGACAGTGTGTTGTTTTTGAGTGCCCCCCTTGTCTTCGTATATCGAGTTGTGTATCCTTTTTGTCTTTGTTTTTCGTGGCTTTTGGAATATGGACGTGTGCAAAGTGTACAGCTTGCAGTCAACACCCTCTCCGACTTCCCTAACCGTCTAGGAAACTGAAATCGAAGTGCTTAGAGACGTGTTCCGCCGCCAAATCTATCCGTTCAACATCTTCACGTCGAATTTTCGCCGTGAACTGTGAGATCCGCGCCGTGATCGTGTAGCTGTCTGCCTTGTCCGGCGAGACGTAGATGCACGGGATGTTGTCCGCATCAAGACGCTGTGCGAGTTCAGCACTTGGCGGGTTCCAGCCGGTAAGAATGACACCTGACTTGAGGTTCTTGCCGTGAGAAGTGGATGCCTCCTGGTTACCAATGATCGCGTCGATCACATCCTTTCGGCCACTATGCTGTAGATGCCAATCAAACGGCGTTAGACAAGTCGATCCAGCACGAAGAAGAACACAGCTCTATCGTACCGTGATGACGAGCTGGTTCGGGATGGCCTTGAAGTGGTTCGTGCCATCCACAGGTGCCAGCGCTAGTCGAGTGCTACTAAAATAACGCAAACTAGCGTCGTTGCCTGTAATAAACAGAAAGCAAGATACGTTGTCAGCTCTTGCGGATGGCAACGAGTATTGAAAATCAGTTACCGGAGATGAGTTCGGACTTGAGCAGCTTGGCGTAGTCCGCCATCGTCGGACACGACAAGTCCTTCAGGTCGGGGATACAACCCACAAGTGGGACGTCCCAGCGCTTCAGTGCCCGCGAGTAGTAGTCCTGCGGTGAAATGCGCATGTGAAGACATGGGTAAGTTTTTCAGAGTCTTCATGGGCTTTCACTGTTCACCTAGACAACAGGCCCACCTTAATCATGTCCATCTTCTTCGGGTTGACCTTGTTGAGGACGACGCCTCGTAGTCGGACATTGTTCTGCTTCAGCATCTCCCGGTTCATCGCCAGCTGGTCGAAGGACGAGCCCAGCCCACCCAGTGCCACGCAAACTGCATCAATCTTGAGCTCCGCTGCAGCAACAACATCAAGATATCAGTTCAACCACCCCAACAAGCCACAATCCAAGCCACAGAGCTCCAGTACCTGCGACTTGTGCATTGTTGAGCTCGCAAATGGAGCCCACGCCAGTGTGTCCCGTTCCTTCGCAGATGAGGAAGTCACTCTGCTCGTACAAGTTCTTGTGCGCCACTCGGATGGAGTCCATGAGCTGCTGCGACGTCACTTTCCCGTCGATGAAGTCCCGTGTGAACCCATCGGGGAAGATGACAGGGGACATGTCCTTGTAGTCCTGTACGAGTCCGAAGTGCTCCTTGAACAGGAAGGCGTCCTGCAACACACACGAGTAACTCACTCAGTTATCTCCACTGCTCTCTATAGACCACCTCAGCATGGCTGCCTGCACCTTGTCCACTCTCAGTCCACCGCCCACCGCCACGTGCTGCTGCCCCACGGGCTTGCAGTAGGCCACCTGCTTGCTGGAGCCCTGGAACTTGGCCTGCAGACTCTTGACGAGCCCGAGACTGAGCGTCGTCTTGCCCACGTGCTGGCCGGTCGACAGGACGAGCAAGTGCTTGGTCATGACTGCGAAGGAGGAGGAGAAGGTGCTGCAGGCGCTGGCTGCGTGCAGGATCCGGAATGGGAGGCTAGCAGAGCTACTGAAGCTATCGCTTTGGCTCTGAGTGCCGGCGTTTCAAGTGATGATGCGGCGTTGAAGCTGAGACTTCCCGAGCCCTTTCAGACAGCCAATCACATGGTTGTATTTCAAGCATTGGCGCTATTACCGAATTCCCTTAGTTAAGACATACTCTTTGTTAAGACATATACCAGTAATTAACCAATCAGAAACCTAGATTGAGGCTTCGGGAAGTTTTGTACGCAACAAGCATTTTTAACACACATATTTTTTTATCTTGCTATTTGTATTCGTTTGGCTTTTCTTTACAATTTTAATGGCAAAACACCCTAGACAGGCCAGTCAAAACAGAGTCTATGTGAGTTAGATCAGGTGTATGTATGTCTTAACTATGGAAATTCGGTATACCGAAAGTTGCAGAAGTCGCCATGGCTGAGTCCGAGCTGATGCTGTGCGTCGTGTGCTCCATGGACATGACGCCGTGGAGCGTGGCAGACCGCGAGACGCACCTGAACGCGTGTCTGGACAGCGCGACGACAGAGCTGCGCTACGACTGCCCCACTTGCGGCCGAGAGCTGTCGCACTGCGACGAGCGCCAGCGCATGGAGCACGTGAATCTCTGTCTCGACAGAGCGGAGGCGGCTGGAGACGACATTCATGGCCATAGAGAAGAGGAGGATGGAGATATTGAGCTGCTGCAGACGCAAGTGGTGGAACAGACTCAAGTGACAGAGCTGCAGGATGAAGAAGAAGCGGCGGAGGTTAGGGCAGAGGAGGCAGAAGACTACGACAGCGAGAGCGAGTGCAGCTACTTGTGCAAGATCTGCGGTGCCGACATGTCGGAGGACGATCTGATGAGACGAATCTGCCACGTGAAGCAGTGCGGTCAGAAGTTCGGCGTGAGACCTGGAGATATGGCTGAGGTGGAGCCAGCAGAAACGATCGCGGCGAGGCTGGCCGAAGAGAAGAAGGCGCCGAATGCCTTTGCCATCATGATGAAGTCCTCGGCAGGGAAATCGGATACGCAGACTACTGGGATTGGTACGGATGGGGTACCTTGACTACAACTCTTTGTATCTCTCTGAGCTTCTACACCGTCTGACCGGATCGTTGTTTGGGTTGTAGAGAGGTCAAGCGTCTTTGACGTGTTGATGCGGGGCTCCAAAACGGCAGCTGTGCTCAACGCTAGGAAACGCCCCATGCCTATCAAGTTCACACGCAAAGCAATTCAACGACGGCGTCTTTTGTATCCCGACTTCAAGTGTATCCGTGGAACGGATCCGCCGTTCATAGTGGATGGATTTCAATACGCGTGCAAGGAAAACTCAAGCATTTACTTCCTGACGCACTTTCACTCGGATCACTATGGTGGAATCACCAAGGTGAGTGAGTACATGTGGTAGAAGTTTGCTTATGCGTGCTCCTAACCTTACGGCTGGTTTTGCTAGGACTTTGACTGCGGGATCATCTATTGCAACGAAATAACAGCAAAACTTGTAGTCCAGGAGCTGGGTGTCCAGAGCAAGTACGTCCACCCAGTGGGAATGAACATACCTGTGCTTGTCGGCGATGTGCAAGTGACTTTCATGGACGCCAACCATTGTCCTGGTTCAGCAATCATCCTATTCCGTCTAAAGGACGGAAAAACCTATCTGCACACTGGCGATTTCCGGTTCCACAGGAAAATGCTGAACTGCCACGCGCTTCAACCACATATCCCGACCGGAAATGAAACAATCGATCATAATGGTAAAATTGTTGGCATCAACCGGCTGGACGGAGTGTATCTGGATACGACCTACTGCGACCCCAAGTACACGTTTCCGACCCAGCAAGTTGCCGTTGATCACGCGCTCGAACTCATGAACAAGCATCTCAAGCAGGAGAAAGTGCTTTACCTGTTTGGATCGTACACAATTGGCAAGGAGCGCTTGTTCATGGAGATCGCCCGCAAGTTTCAGAAGAAGGTGTGCGTTTCGAAAGCGAAATTGAAAATTATTGAAACCTTTAGCTGGCCTGCTGAAAAGATGCAGCTTCTGACGACGGAATCCGCAGCTACCAAGTACGATATGTATTTCTTTAGAAGTCGTTCAACTGACTACTGGTATCTGTGCTAACTGGCCGTTTTCGTAACCATGACGGTAGCTTACACGTCGTTCGCATGCAGGATCTTCAAATGGACAACCTCACAGTGCTGCTCGCGAAGCATCGGCTACGCTTCCGGCGGATCGTGGCATTTCGCCCCACGGGCTGGACCTTCAGTAGCAAAAACCCACGGGCAATCTCTACGTGTTGCACCGATCCTTCCGGCAAAATCCACGTCTACGGTATCCCGTACAGCGAGCACTCGAGTTTTGCAGAGCTCTGCGATTTTGTCCAAGTCGTGAACCCCCATGCAATCATCCCAACGGTGTGCTAACTCCTTGATCGTTATTGATAACTACTACCCGACCTAACTCGAGCTTGTTCTACTGATACCAGGTGAACTGCAGCAACAAACGAAAGGCGACCAAGCAGGTCAATGCGTTGCGCCAAGTTGCATTTCACAACATTTCGGTGCTTTTCAAGCAGCAACAGATAAAACAACAACTGAAGGGTCTTAAACAAGAACAAAAGCAGAATCAAGTTCATGAGGCACAGGATGCCGCCCATATTGTCAGCGAAAGGGGTCATCTAGATCAGTACTCAAGTCCCTGCCAACGGCAACCTAGCCGTCCCACGCACTAGCTGCAAGCGCTCTTTGCAGCTCGCACTGCCGCAATCAGCTAGATGAGGATACGTGCGATGAAAAAATATATCGATCCATCTTACATCAGTTTAAAAGCTTGTTCACGCGCTTGGCCCTATCGTTTCTTCGGCAAACTTGCTAAACGGTAGTGTTCCACTTCGGTGTTGAGCTCATCTTCATCTTCTAGCCGACATCTTGCAGCCTATTGAATCGACTTCACGCAGTCAACGCCTCCAAATCTCACAAGAACCCAAGCCTTAATAAGCTGCTCGATCTGGTAGAGCGTTTCATGTTTCGCTCTCTCCACCTGGTAACTTGAAGCAGACAGTTCTTGCAGATGCGCTGCCTTATCAGCGAGCACCGCCTGCACTCGAAGAAATTGTTCTTTGTGCTCCGTCCAGCTTAAGCTCGCCAATTTTACCTTGACAACATGAAAGTACGTTAGTACGTCACCGCATGATAGCGATGTAAGCCAAGAAACAATTCGTACGTGGTATTCATGTAGAAACACGGTGGCTGCATCTTTTGAGGCCTGAAGGCTGTCGCTTGCATCGTCGATGTCTGCGAGATGCTGTTGCTGTTTGCACAATTCCTCTATCGCCCCACAGACTTGCGCAGCCTTTCCTAGTGTCTGCATTTAGAGGAGATAAGGTTGATACAGCAATTTAGCAACCGGACACATGAACAACAGCACAGTTAAGGACTGTCGGCACCTCAAATGGCGTCAGGATCATCGCCATCTTGTTCTCTCGGCTAAAATGTGATTAAAGCTGCGAGGGCATTTTCCATTGACGCAAGTCCAAAGCCATCTGACCCATCCATCACTTTGGTTGTCGCAGCATGGGCGGCTTCGAGCTGTCAAAAAGGAAATGCTCAAGAACTTGCCATCATCATGATCGATTACGATGGCACATTGTTGATCTCAGCAATACATGTAGCACATAATATATGACGTACCGAGCACAGCCACACGCCTAGCGAGACGAGCCCAGACGGTGCTCGAAAGAGCGAGACCGACGTTGGTTCAGTGGAGGGAAGAAACCGTTGCCACGAAAAGAACTCGGCGATCGCGGAGCTCGAGAGGGACTGCGTTTGTCCGCTGACGGATGCACGCTGCCAGAGCGCAGGAACCCGGAGCGTGGCCGCGACTTGCTGCGGCGATTGAACTGCCGTTCACCTTGAGTGAGATCTACTATTTCACGATCCCGTTTCCCACCTCCTCGCGGCATGGACAGTCGATGTGCAGTGCGGTTCATTACAGCGGTGACGTACGCCTCAAGCGTTTCCGCCATCGACTGTGTGCGCTCCTCCGTTTGGTGGCAGGAGTACTGGCTACCTCGGTCATGTGTACTTGTTGTTCCTGCTTCGATATCACTCTTGAGATATCTGCATTGGTTGAAGACGTGGTTTGTCTGGAAACAGTAAAAGCAGCAGGCCTCATTATGCACGGATATGTGAGAGGTCGGCTCGCGAACGCTCCTTGGTCTACTTTTCTCCGTCAACTTGGAACTGCTTTTGGCGATCGCCTTCTCTACCAGCTCCGAAAATGGCACAAAAGGTCTGGTGCCTCGCCAACGTGACATCGTAGGCCTCCATGCCCTCGGTAGTGTCTGCTTCAGCATCGCAGAGCGGAAGGAGTCCGTGAGCTGGGCGCCCGTCACTAGCGTGAACTGTTGTACCACCATTTCCACCGAGTTATAAACTCCGCCTTCGACTCGCCTTCCTTGTCTCCGTACCACATGTGAATCAAGACTCGATACATTTCGGAGATATCGACGCTGCTGCTGCCATACAACGCTCTCAGCGTGGCCCAAGTGTCGTACACATTCTTGTTGAGGACAGCAGACTCGATACTCGCGTGCAAAGAGCACTGGACAATGTGCATGGCCTCGGCAGATTCTCTCAGTGCTTCCAATTGGTTAAGTTTATTTGGACACTTCGCTGGTGCGTCGTTGCCTTGGTAGTTGAACGGTTGACTGCCGTCGTAGTCGCGCACCAAAAGTGTCCAAGCAGGCCGTGACGAAGAAGTTCATTCTCCACTCGAGCCTGCCACACCAGGAAGTCGTTTTTCCCGTCGAAGACGAAGGTGTTGCGATTGTCATTCTCTACCAGCATCCTCTCTGTTGTCCCTGGGTCAAACTGAAGCGAGAGGCTCACTGACTTCAACTGCTTCAACTTGGAATTTCAGCCAATTAGCTATCTTTAAGCCATTTAACTTGGCATGGCCAACGCTGCGCGAGGTGGGAGACAACGCTGAGTGGTCCCTGTCTTCAGCCAAGCCTGGCAATGGCGTGGAGCGACAGTGCGTGCTAGAGCATATAATACCGAAGTGCAGTTTGGAGACGACACTAACAACAGTTTCTGCGATGACGTTGTTCTGATCAGACAATATCGTGACAAAGCAACTGGAGATGCCCAGATACCCGCAACAGCGATCGTTTTCGGGTCGTTTCGGGACTCGATGGGTCACTTGGGATTTGGTGTATCCGATCTGCCAAACGTCGCTTTCGGCAGCGCAAACCACATCGAGGCGGGTCTGCAGACATCTCCAACTTGGGAGTCCCAGCGATGGCGTCTCGAGGTCGTGCGGCTGACAGCCAAGTCCTGTCCTTGGACTCCACCGAGGGCGGCAGACCTACTTCGAGCGCTGGGTCCTCACGCCCCAACACGTCAGGAGGAAGGTCCAAGAAGACGAAGCTGAGCGAGTTCCGCCAGTATTTGGAAATGGAGGAGCTCCCTCTGCAGATCGAGACGCGTCATGGAGTGCGCCGCGTGACGTGGACAGCGAACTTGGAGCAGCTCGACTTCGCGCACTTCCTCCCGATCTGCCTCAGCGGACTGCAGGAGAAACTGGAGCCGTACCCGTCGTTCGCGTTCGATGCCGTCATGGGGCTGCTGGAGAGCGGCCGGCGAGACACTCGCGTGCTGAAGGCGTTGCCTCAAGTGGTTCAGCAGCTCAAGGGCGCCCTGGGCACCCGCGAGAAAGCCGTGGTGCACCGCATTTTGCTGGTTCTGCAGCAGTTGGCAGTGTGCGAGGGTGTCGGATCTGCGCTGGCGGATTATTACCGCTCGCTTCTGCCGCTGTGCAACATCCTGCAAGACAAACATCTCGGGACTGGCGACAGCGCCACCAAGGAGCTCGTGACAGAAGCACTGGAGACCATGGAGGCATACGGCAGGCATGACGCTCACTTGATGATCCAGCAGTACGTCCCCGCTTTCCAGAGCTGCTGCGGCGCGTGAAACCTGCCGCAGAACAAACGGGATGGTCAAAGGAGAGGAACATGGACACCTTCTAGGATAGCAAAACTAGCTGTGGGCTCTCTATACACAAGGATCGTCTTTCAGGCATTTCAGGCGGACCCGTTCAATACCGAATACTCAACCATCTCGTCTCCAATTCTCTTCACTACAGAGCGCTTTGCCTAAATGCGCGATCGCGGGTGGCGGTAGTTGCGCATTTCCTTGGGCAGCGACGTCGAGACCAGGTCTTCGAGGCTGTGGATGCCGTACTTGTTGGGCGCTCCCGTACGCCACAGCTCACGGGCATTCAGCTGACCGTCAGGGTTCAGGAACTCCACGCCCATGTACTGCTGGTGCCAGCGGATCATGAAGTCAATACGAGGCGTGGGGAAGTTGCCCAACATCTCCGCCATGTTCTTCAGAATGCACAGGCCGTACGGAATGTCCTCCCAGAACAGGCGTGAGTTGACAGCAGGATGGAACTGTCCCTTCGACACCTCCGTCAGCGGCGTCGCGCAGCCAGCATAGCCGAGGTTCGTGCGGAAGATCTGAAGCAGCGACGAGCGGTCGGACACGTCCTTGCCATAATGCTTCACCACACGGTCTCCCATGGGCAGCACGTCTGAGAGGTCAAGAGCCGGGAAACGCTGCAGCAGAGCGTATTTGACCTGCTGCAGCTCGTTGTCCAGCATCGCCAGCTGCTCCGCAGAGAACTCATCGAAGTCCGCGTCTGTATCAAGTAGCCAAATGCCATGTCAATTTCAAGCGAAGAGCAGCCACAACACGCAGGGGTTACAGTACTTACACAACGTGAGGCCCTCGCGCTTCTTGAGCTCCTCGAACGAATAAGTCTTCTTGCCGTCCCAGTCACGGAAAATCGCGTAGTAGCGAGCCGGGTGGATGATCTGGTTGGACGGCGTGAGCGTCAGGTTCAAGAAGTTGGCTACCGTCTTGCATGGGATGTCGAACAGCGTCTGCATGAGCGTCGCCGCCTCATCCTTGCGCTCAACGGGGTAGCAGGCCACGTACAGACACTGCTTGGGGCCAATGATGCGGCACTTGTGGCTGGAGAAGCAAAACACGAAATCTTTAGTCAGTACAACAAACAGGAGCTGACCTGACTGAACCACCTAGTAAGTTGCAGCAGCCTACCCGTAATCCGTAGCCTTGCAGATCCACGGGATGTTCTGCAGACCAAAGAGCTGCACAACAACAACAACAACAACAACAGTAGCACTGTCAGGCCAAGCAGTTCGCACCAAGTGTAGCAGCTCTTCACTTATCTCCGTACCAGGTCCACAGTGGCGAGCTTCTCCTCCCCGAGCGCCTTCTTGGCGGCCCAGTCGAAGCCGCCCTGGGCGAACAGCGCGCCCAGCTTGACCCCCTTCTTGAGGTAGGGCGCCACGTGCTCCAGGATGGCCGGGTGGGCGTTGGCGGGCGCCGCCACGATGACCACGTCGGACTGCGGGATGACGTGCTTGGCGTGCTTGGACACGAGGCTCAGGCGGCCCGTCATGACGCCCTTGGACTCCCAGCTGCTGCCGGCCGTGCTCAGCTCCAGCGTCTGCGCCCAGCGCTCCGGCTGGCGCGTCAGCACCTGCACGCGCACACCGTTGGACGCCAAGTAAGCGGCCGCCACGTGCGCGCCGTTGCCGCCGCCGCAAATGGTGACGACGCCCACGGCCGCTGCGGCGGAAGGGACGCGCTGCTTGAGCTCGGTGCGCGCGGTGGCCACAGAGAGAGTCATAGCGAGAGGTTGGAAGAGAAGAGTCTGCTTGGGGGCGAAGACCAGCGAATGACGTAGCGGAGCCTCTGCACCGGTAAACCCTCTATGAAGCGATAGATCATGTTTCACGGTAGTATTTGTATGGCTCGATCTTTTCATGTTGTATTTGAATTATTAGTGCTCATCAGGCTAGTCGGATTCGGGATGGTTAGCATGCGAAGAGGCAAAAAACTCAGATTGCTTGGTCTACAGGATGTTATCGTCTTCCACCTTACTTACTAGTGGAGCAGCACCGAGGCCTGCTGGTGCGTTTCAGCCGTCACGCGGATGGCGAACAGCTCGTTGAGCTCGTCCTTGCTGAAAGCGAAGGCCACCGCCTTGTCGATCTGCTCGATGGCGCGCGAGTACTCCTGCATCGCCATGTACACCTGAGCAAGATGGCAGTACGCGAACTTGGAGCGAGGGCACATCTCCACAGCCTTCTCGAACAGAGCAAGCGCCTGGTGGCCGTACTCCGTGCCCTTCTGCACCAACAGGTTGCCCTGGTTGATGTATGCCATCGGGTACGACGGGTCCAGCTCAATCGCCTTCTCGAACATCTCCTCCACGGACTTCAGGTCCACGGTGCTGCCTGGGGCCTGCAGCATCTGCATGTACGTCTCGCCCAGGTAGTTGTAGATCTCCGGCACATCGGGCGTGATGCGAGCCGCCGTTGTGAGGTACTCCACGGCGCCCTGGAAGTTACCGTTACGTGCGTGGGTGACACCCAGTTGAATGTAGGCCATGGCAAAGTCGGGCGCAATGCTGATGCACTTCTCCAGGTCACTCAGAGCCGCCGCCATCGACGATTCGTTGCTGGTTCCATCCGGCGACACGTCAATGGAGTGGAGTTGGCCGCGGTGGAAGTACGCCGTGGAGCACTCCGACTTCTCAGCCAGAGCCTTGTCAAACCATTCCAGCGCCTTCTTCAGGTCCTTCTGGTCAAAGCAGAGACCACCCATGCGGATCTTAGCAAAAATGGAGTGGGGCTTGGCAGCAAGGGCCTCCTCGAAAGATTTGCGAGCGAGCTCGAACTCGCCACGCAGGTGGTGGTACGTTCCATTCTCAATCTGAGCCGTGTAGTAGGCCTCGTCCTCGGGCTGCACCAGCTTACAGGCAGCATCCAGGTCCTTGGCAGCCATGTCGTAGTCTTTCTCCTTCTTCAGTGCAAGCCCACGTTTCGTCAGCAGCAAGGCGCGCTGCTGACGAGAATCATCTCCAGCCTCCAGAGCCTCTATCTCCGTCGTGTACTCCTCTGAAGACTTGTCTGCAACGGTATCACTCTCGTCGTCGCTCGGATGGAATGATGAGTAATACGATGTGACGAAGAACTGGTCAGGCAGGTAGCGCATGGGGTTCTGCTTGTTCTGCTGGGCGTCCTCGATCTCCTTCACGGTGATGTCGCTGTGGATGCGGCTGATCTCCTGGGCCAAGTTCTCGTCTACCTGCTCCTGCTTCTCCTCGGAGATCACCAATAGACACACATAGTCCACCAGCGAGCCACGCAGATCCCCCGTATTAGCTCTAGCCTTGGCCCGGCGCAAGTACGACTTGGGGTGTCTATTGTCCAGCTTCAGGGCCTTGGTGCAGTCGGCGACGACGTTCGCGTAGTCCTGCAGCTTCTCGTATGCCGCGGCGCGGTTCGAGTACATGACTTTGAGGTTGCGGGCGTCCAGCGGCTGCTGCTGCTCGCACTTGGAGATGGCGACGGAGTAGAGCTCCACGGCTCCGTCGAAGTCTCCGGCCTTGTATTTATTGGTGGCCAGCGTGGCTTCCTGCTCTCCGACGTTCGCTACGGGCGGCAGCTTGACAGCGGTCTGGGGGGCCGAGGCATCGGGAATCTTCTGCTGCTGTGTTGGTGCCTTGAGGGCGGAAGCCACTGCAGGCGGCTTCACATCCTCGAGCTGCTGCTGCTGGTGCTGCTGGCGCTTGCGGAACAGCCCCAAGACCACGAACGCGCTGATGGTGGCCAGCGACGCCACCACAGCCAGCTGGAGGAACGCTCGCTGTTCCATCTCAATCTCGGCCTCAAATTTTAAATGACTTCGCGTTTGTATGATCGTTCACGTCAGTGCGTCAACGAAAATCGTAAAAAGACGTAATTACAGGCATGAATGGGTAAAACCAAGCCCTTTTGAACTAAGAAAATCCTCCTAGTTTTGATTGAAAATGGGCGCTCGGTACCTTAAAAAGGATCACATCGTCCTTTTACGCCACTAAATAAGCCATTTAGCCAATGGTTGGCCAGAGTCAATGCGTAATTTGGCTGGCCATGAATTGACGATCAACCGTTGCCGTCCCGGTTCATGCTCAGTATCGAAACAGTGCAGTGATCCATCGGTCGTGAGCAAGTTACCTCCTCCTCAACAACAATGTCTGACGCTGCCGTGAACCCCAAGGCATACCCGCTCGCGGACGCCAAGCTGACCGTATCCATTCTGGACCTGGTGCAGCAGGCCACCAACTACAAGCAGATCAAGAAGGGCGCCAACGAGGCCACCAAGACGCTGAACCGCGGCATCTCCGAGTTCATCGTCATGGCCGCCGACACGGAGCCCCTGGAGATCCTGCTGCACCTTCCGCTGCTGTGCGAAGACAAGAATGTACCATACGTGTTCGTGCCCTCCAAGGTCGCCCTGGGCCGCGCCTGCGGTGTGTCGCGCCCCGTGATCGCCGCCTCGATCACGTCCAACGACGCCTCGCAGCTGGGCCCGCAGATCCAGAGCATGCGCGAGCAGATCGAGCAACTCCTAATTTAAGCGCCCTCGACTGATTGCCAGCAGCCTCTGCCGGCCGTCGGCCCATTGGAATCGATGTCCGCAGACCTTTTGGTGTGCTTGTCAAGCGCACAGATAACTGCTGAAATGCCAACACATACCCACACTTTTGCGCTGATTCCCAACAACTCTCGTGTTTATTGTTGTCCTTGTTGTTGCTGTTGTTGTAGTACATCTAGAATTTGGTTGTTTGTAGCTACTGCTGCTGTCTAGGTTGCACACATGAGCACGTACTCACGCGTGCTCTCGCCGAATTTGAGCACGTCCTTCTCCTTGAGTTCAATGTAGCGCGAGCCCTCGATCTTGCGGCCGTTGAGGAACGTTGAGTTGGTGCTGTTCAGGTCCATGATGTAGGGCCGCACCTCCTGCTCGAAGCCGAGACCGTCCTCCGTCTCCTTCTGGTACATTCGGTACTGCAACACGGCGTGCTGCTTCGAGCACGACGGGTGCTCCGTCAGGATATCAGCCACATCCTTGTCGCGTCCGACGAGGAACGCACTCTTGCGGTGCACGTGAAGCGTCGCTGTACCAACCACACGGACGTCAGTCAGTCCAATTGCACACACTTGTGACTCCAGCTACGAACTCCTCAGTCTCACCGATGTTCTTGTCGTCCTTGAACACGTACAACCGATAGCGCTTCGTAGGCTTCCGGGCCTCAGGCGGCTGCGAGAACTTCATGACCACTCCATTCTGCATATTTCCCGTCGTCTGGTCCTTGGCCAGCGCGCCCGTGAGTCCAAAGTTGGGCTTCTCCACCTCAATAGGCTCCTCCTCCTCCTTCTCTTCATCCTCCTGCTTGCCCCACCTGGTACCCAGTCATACACACAAATGATTAGCACCACAACGACCCAGACAGTCACCCCGTTGCAGTCAACGCACTGGACCAAGTGGGAGAAGTCGCGCGTCTTCTTGTCCTCATTGCGCTGGCCACGACGTGGCGAGCGCGTTTTGGGCTGATGTTCCTCGCGTCGAGGCCTAGACCTGGATCTGGATCGTGACCTCGTCTGCCAGCGACTACGACGGCCCTCAGACGACCGACGCGGCGGAGACCGCGAGCGAGAGCGACGGCGTTCCATTTCGTACTTGCAATCCGAAGTGAAAATGACCCTCTCAAAACTAATTCACTTGATATTTGTATGCAAACTCAACCCGAACAGCTCCATTCTACAAGATGGCGGACCAAGACGACTTTGCTGCTGAGACTGCTGTGGTCGAGGCTGCCGTGGAGCAGCAGGAAACGCTCGCGCAGTTGTTCGAGCAGATGCAGCTGCAGGACGCGATGGAGTCGATGCGCGAGTGGGACTCTGGCAAGCTGCAGGCGGAGATCTCGCTGGCCTTCGCGTCTGTGGCCCACGCGCCCTCGTCCTTCCTGCAGTGCGTGGATCTCTACGGCCAACTGCCAGACAAGCAAGTGGCGTTCATCTCCCACTGGATCGAAGCTGCTGTGGCGTGCATCAAAGTGTGCAGCGACCCGCAGATTTCCCCGAGCGACAGTCGATTGGCCGGCTCCATGCTGCCAGCTTTCAAGCGCTCGCGGATGCCGTTCGTGGCCGACTTTGCTCTCGCGTACCGAGTGGACGTGGAGACTCTCGCTGCCTTCTGCTCGCTCCTGATCCAGATCCGAGTGGGGCTGGCTGCTCATTTCATGGAGTGCCTCAAGATGAAGCACCTGCTGCCGACGGAGGTGGTTCTGAACCACGTCATCAAGCAGAAGGACTTCCGCACAGGCGACATGTTTGTCAAGGGCCAGAGAGGAAACCAGCAGCGGTTTGTGCAGATGCTGATTAACTACGATGTGCAGGACAAAGTGATCAAGAAACGCCTCTCGCTCTTCAAGTTGAAGGCCAGTGCCTTCCCTGTCTACTTCGAGCGGTATGGCGTAGTTGTGATGGATAGATGGAGGATCCGACACTGAGCTAACAGCGTGCTATTTGTGCCCACTAATAGGCGCCAGAAGGCGACACTACGGTTCCTGGTCTACTCGAAAGAGTACGAGCAAGCGCTGCAGTTTGTCGAGAGCGCAGAAGCCCTCAAGTTGTACGCGTGCAGAATGATCGTCCGCCATGCCGGGCCGAAAGACCCTGCCACCAAGCAGTTTATTTTTCGAGCGGGGCTGGCGGAACACTTTCCAGAAGTCGACATGAGTGCGGAGGATGGCAAGACTTTTAAGAATCAGGACGAGCTGGCTCCGCTTGACTCGTGCCTGTCGTTGGCTGATGCCATCGGTGAAGGCAACATTATCTTTGTGGATACTCCGGCGGCACTGCAGAAATGCGTTGATCACCTACTGAATCAGCCAGCCATTGGATTTGACTCAGAGTGGAAAGCAGTGCACATCTCGGCTGACCCAGACAATGGTCCTGCGAAATGTGCACTCGTCCAGTTAGCCTCCCGCGAGAAGGCGTTTGTCGTGGATGTGGTGGCTCTGTACGACCACGGAAACATCTTGTCTCCACTCTTTCAGTCGAAATCGGTGATTAAGCTAGGTTTTGATACAAAAGGTGACGTGAAGGCGCTTCGTCCATTTTTGACAGGAGGCTATGCCACTGACAACGTCATGTCGATGCTGGTGGATCTGCAAGCTGTCACGCGAAAGATTCCCACCCAAAAAGGTACCGCCGTTTCAAATTGTAAAACGAAGGATGCTGGTGACGAAGGTGAAAACAGCGAAGGCGGTGCCAACAGCTCGGCAACAAACAGCGAGGTGTCAGGATCCGAAACGAAACCAAGAAAGTGGAAGAACAAGCGCAGCAAGAGCATTGACAATGATGCAAGCGCCAAGTCTTCTCGGCTGGGACTGACAGCAATCGCAGAAACATACTTGGGTCTGCCGCTAGATAAGCGCGCACGTATGTCAGATTGGGAACGTCGTCCACTCACGCAGGCTCAGCTTCACTACGCCGCTTTGGATGCGCATGTGCTGGTTCAGATCTACTACAAAATGCAGGAGCAGCATCCAGTTGACACGCTTGAGCCGATCTTGAAACGATGCACACAGAAGTATGTCAAGTAATGCAATGAGCAACATTGGCATAAGCTTATGTAGAATCTTGATTCATGAAATCGGTCGGCGCAATACTTAGTATTCAAACAAGTTTTGTTTGAACCTTGTTGTGATTCGAGAAGCTTACTGACTCTCGACCTGAATGGAGATTTCGAAGCACAACTCCACCGCTTCAACACGAATGACCAGCAAAATTATGTTTCAGGTGGTCATGCAACAATGTGCTTGAATTCTCTATTGGCTCATGTAGCTTGTGAGGGCATCTGCAAAATCAACCTGACCACCATGTTCCATGCAGAAGAGATGCTGTTGCAGAGCCTCCGGCAGCGCTGTCACCTTCAGAAAAAACTCGTTGAGTTTCTTTTGGAGTTCTTCCTTTTCCTGCAAAAGCGATGCAGCAAGCCAACAATGGCGCAAAGAACAATCGTAAGCGACTCGAAAGTACTTACTTTTCCACCTCGCAAACACAATTGTACCTTACCTCAGTGGTCTTCCGGAGCTGCAGTGTCAGGTCCTGCAACTCGCCCTCGACACGGAATGTTTTCTCTCCGAGTTCTACCTGCAGCTCCGCGATTGTTTCGTTAAGCGCTTTCTCCTTTTCCTCGGCATTTTTTATTGTCAGTGCTAGTGTATCCACCAGCTCTGTGCGATTCGCCATCTCACGGCGCACTGCAAGTTCCTGCTCATCCACCTTCGTTGTAAGCACTGCCTTTTGGTTTGTTGCGTCCTGCTGGGCGTGCTCCAATACAATTGTCTTTTCTTGTAGCTCAGCATTCTGACACTTCATTTCGTTTATCTCGTCTCGAAGCCGTTTGGTCTCGCTTCCATCGATTTTTACACGGACTGCCTTGGCTTCGTGCATCTTTTGCATCGTCTCCATGTCACGCACCATTCCAGCGCGCAACTGAGCTTCCTCTTGCTTAAAATGCTCCACAAGAGCCCCTTTCTTGTCTGCAAAGTCTTTCTCGAGCTGAAGCCGCAACTCTTCCAGACGAGACTCGCTAAGCTGCTGAGTTACGACATTTTCAAGCTGCTGGAAGGCTTGGATCGCCTCGTGCTGGTAGAAGGCTCGAAGCACAGCAGCTTTCTCTGGACCTCGCGCCATCTCGTTAAACTGCTTGTCAAATTCCTGGATCGCAGCTAGCATTGCAGTGAATGTGCCGCCATCTCGCGTGTGTGTGGCACGTGTATAGAGCTCTGTCCACAGAGTCCGTCGCAACTCCTCGCAGAACTCGAGAGACTTCTGTGTGAGGATGCCTAACTCGGTCTCGTAGTGCGCACGGATGTCAGACTTGAGCTTGTTGCGCACGGTTCGATGTCTCGTGGATTTATATTTGCTCGCCGAATGATAGACGTCCATGCTGAGACGCCAAATATCTTGATGCAGTTGCATAAACTTGTTCAGCTCCATCGGCGGATGCTCTAGCACAGACGGATGCACACAGTCCACATAAGTGCTCAATGCATCCTCCGCCAGCACACGACACTTGTCCTCCACAAAGTCGTCCCACGCAGTTCCGAAGTCCAGTGGGTCTTGCTCGAGCGCCTGAACTGACAGCTTGCGCAGGAGAGAGCCCAGCATCTCCCCCGTCATCTCCAACCCGAACAACCTCTTGACAGTCGCGTGTGAGCCACAGAAACCGTCAAAGTTCATTTGCGCAATGCTCCGAGGGTAAACGACCCCCACTCTCTTGAATCTGATGAGATTCTCGAGTGCTTCGACACTAGCCACCCTCCCCTCCTTCTCAGCATCTGTCAACTTGTCCGTGAGCGAGCGCCTCGGAGACAAGTCGATGCTCAGCATCTTGGGCAGCATCTCAAACACTTCCATCGTGGGAAACTCCCTCGCCAGAGTCTGGAAAAGCGATTGGAACTGAGGCAGGAAGGGCACGAGGCAGTGCGTGGATCCGATCTCGTCGTAGCACGAAACAACCAGCGACGACAGCGCGCAGACCGCGCCAATGAGCTGCTCGAGGTCTGCACCAGTCTCTGACGTGTTGACGTCCAGTATCAGCACTTGGAAATCCTCCTCGACGTACGCGACGCTGGCTAGCAGCACGAGATCGCTGCCACTTGGGGCAGGGGCAACAACGTCCTCCTCCTCTTGCCCCAGCATTTTGGCCACCAGTTCGCCCCTCACTGCGCGCGTGGATGGCGGACCTAGAAGGGTGACAACCGCTAGACGATCCTCAATCAGCTCCTGCTCCAGGATACGCGCGCCGCCGGGCGTCAGCGAGCCGGACGCATCCGCCAGCACCACCCCACGCCAAGTGACGTCCATGTCGTTGAATTGCTAAAAATGCGTTTCACTAAAGTACGTTTTGCTGTCACTTCAACTTGCTCTTGCAAGACTTGCGGGTATCAGCACGAATGACGGGTGCCCCAGGCCATGACTCTGGTTGAGAGTGAGCACGCCTTCAGCAACACCTTCGAGGCTGGATTCGACTCCACAATTTTGGCTCCAAGTACCTGCCATGCGTGAAAATCGAGGCACAACTTGTTGACTACCCCCCTTAACTGGTTCACGAAAGCTGAACATGACTACAGTATAATTGCACACCACTTAGTCTGAGTCGGCATCACTGCCAGTCTCCGCAGGAGGCCCCTGCTCTATTGCATCTACTGTCTCTGTAGAAGGAGAGGACGAAATGGAAACTCCAAGTTCCAGTGCGTCACTTTTCTCCAGCCTCTCCATAAGCTCCTTCGTGTTGAAATCAAATGCCACGGGGCTCCACTTGCCGTCGGACGAAGGCGCGTCTTGTGCTCCACGCTGCATCAGTCACAACAGTAACAGCAACCAAGCCAGACAGTCAGACAGTCAGCCTCTTTCAGTCTCTTCGTCCCCACACTGCAGCAGGCTGCACCTTGATGGAGAAGGATCGCAACAAACTGGTGACGCTGGTGCTTGGGTTGAACACTGGACCAGCGACGCGACTGACGCTCTTCGTGCGCTTCTCGAGTTCCCGCGTGGTCTGGAGCATCCGCCCCACGAAGCGCTGTGAGGTCACGATAGCACACAGACACACACATATCAGCTTCCACTTGACCCCACTATGGCCAGCGGCAACTGTAACTACGACAGCCGCCGTCGCCTCACCTCAATGAGGTTGACGCGTAGGAAAATATCCTCGAGCTCGTGGCAATTGCTCAGCAGCTCGCTCAGCAGCTGCTCCTGGATTTGCTGCGCGTTTTGCCGCAGCACGTCGGCGGCCACGCACGCCTCGTCGATCTTAAACAGCGCCAGGCCGATGCGCTCGTCCGCGGGCTGCGTGACCTGCACTGCCTCGTCCAGCAGCTCCTCGTAGTCGCCGCATAGCGCCTGGAACGCGCGCTTCAAGTCGTCCCCCATAGTTGCAGCTCACAAGATGATGAAATAATTTGGAAAGGGGCAACCATTTATTGCAATATTGCAATAGATTGATTCACATCCCCTCTACAGTGACCGGTCACTATAACCTTGTTGGATCTTTTGGTTGGCCACCGGTGGTTTGGCTTCAGAGTTACGAAGCAGGACGCCACTGCTGCCTCTGCTGCCTCTGCTGCCTCGCCTGCATTTGCCTGTGCTGCGTGTTCTACTGCTACTACTAATTGTTAGACTAGCCGAGAGCTGACGACGATGACGGACTCGAACCCGCGAGACATCTCTCCGGACCAGAAGAAGGCGTGGGAGGCGTCCTCGGACTTCGCCAACTACTTTTGCACGTACGCGTATATCTACCACCAGAAGCAGATGCTGTCGGACGACCTGCGCATGCAAAGCTACCACGACGCCATCTTCGAGAACCCCAACCACTTCAAGGACAAGGTGGTGCTAGACGTGGGCACCGGCAGCGGTATCCTGGCCATCTGGGCGGCCCAAGCCGGCGCCCGGAGAGTCTTCGCCGTGGAGGCCACGGACATCGCGGTGCAGGCTCGCAAGGTGATCAAATCCAACGGCCAGGACCACGTCGTGACGGTCATCCAGTCTAAGATCGAGGACGTGGAGCTGCCGGAGAAGGTGGACGTGATCATCTCGGAGTGGATGGGCTACTTCCTGCTGCGCGAGTCCATGTTCGACTCGGTCATCGTGGCGCGCGACCGCTGGCTCAAGCCGGATGGCGCCATGTTCCCGTCCCATGCCAGCATGTCCATCGCCCCCATGTGCAATGAGGACAACAGCAATAAGCGCTTCCGCGAGTCCTCCTCGGCCATGGACGGCTGGCGCACCTTCGTGGACAACACCAAGGCCGCCTGGGGCGTCGACATGGGCGTGCTGGGCAACGCCTTCCGCAAGGAGCAGGAGCAGTACTCGCTGCACACGTCGTCGTGGGAGGAGCTCAACGCCGGAGACCTCATCGGAGACGAAGTGGAGTTCGCCAAGTGGGACCTCAAGACCTGCACGCTGGACGACATCAAGGAGGTCAAAGCGTCCTTCTCCATGCCGATCTCCATCATGTCGCGCTTCGGCGGCATCGCCGGCTGGTTCGACGTCGACTTCAAGGGCTGCGTAGAAAACCCGGCGGAGAAGGAGGTGACGCTCACTACGTCGCCCTTCGTGCAGCCCACGCACTGGGGCCAGCAGGTCTTCCCACTCTACCCGCCCATGCAGGTGTGTGAGGGCGACGTGGTGGTGGGCGACATCGCCGTCATGCGTCGCGCGGACAACCAGCGCCTCATGAACGTCAAGTTCGACTTCCGAATCCGCCGCCCCGAGGACACGGACGAGAGCATGTCGGGCCCGCCCAACTCGGCCGTCTTCCAGATCGAATAAGCAGCATTCATTCATTCAACTAATAAACTTGACCCTCTTCGTTGCACCAAAACAGACAGAGCTTTGCCTACGTAGTCGTAGAGACCCTTCCTAAAACGCTACCGGCCAAAAATATCACTTTTTATTCTAAGCCGCAGGACGATGGCGACGCCGACGTTCGACCGCGAGCTGCACGCGCGCTACTTCCTCACGAACCTGCGGTCGCTGCCGACTCCGTACGCGTCTCAGGACTTGCAGCGCGTGGTGTTGGCCTACTTCTGTATCCACGGACTGGCGCTGCTGGGAGAACTGGAGCGTGTGGACCGGCGCCAGATCGTCGAGTGGGTCTACAGCTTGCAGGTGCCCCCGGACTGCCACGACGCCAGCCTCAATGCCGGCGACTGCGGCTTCCGAGGCGGAAGCTTCATGGGGAACGTCTTCGGCTGTCCGCCGTCCGAGTACGAGAGCGAAGTGTACGACTCGAGCAACATCGCGTCGACGTTCGCTGCGCTCAGCATCCTCCGCACGCTCGGGGACGACCTCAGTCGCGTGAACAAGACGGCCATCACCAGCTCCTTGAAGCACCTGCAGAACAAGAAGACGGGGTGGTACGGAACGATGCTACCTATGTTGCCATACTATGCTAGGCAGCGCCACTTGTGCTGACTGTGTCGTCTGTCTCGTGTTGCTACTGCAGCTTTTCGTCCGTGAGCTCAGGGTCCGAGGAGGACATGCGCTTCGTCTACTGCGCCTGCGCCATCTCCTACATTCTGGACGACTGGTCTGGCATCGACCTGGCTGCGATGGTGCGCTTCATCAACTCGTGTCTGGTACGTTCGAGAGCTGTAGCTGAGACTGTTGCTTGTTCATCGCTGACACGAGTTGCCTGCAGAATTATGACGGAGGCATCGGCATCAATACTGGCGCCGAATCGCACGGCGGAGCTGTGTTTACTGCCATCGCGTCGCTGTTCCTATCGGGGCGAATGATGCAGCTCAACTGCGAGCAATCAGAGCTGGTGCGGTGGCTGGTGTTCCGACAGCAGGGCGGCTTCCAGGGGCGATGCAACAAGAGCCCAGACTCCTGCTACGCTTTCTGGAATGGAGCCACTCTCGCTCTCCTGGGCAAACACTCTCTCGTGGATATCCCAAGCTGCAAGCAATTCATCTACTCGTGTCAGTTTCCCTTCGGCGGACTGTGCAAGTACCCCGACACAGTTCCAGACGTGATGCATTCCTATCTCAGCCTCGCGTGGCTAAGCATCGCGGAGCATTCAAGCGCCAACACGAACGAGGGTGAGGCGGAATGCGAACTTCCCAAACTCGAAGCGCTGGACACGAAACTCCAAGTGCCGTTCTTCCCGAAGCTGCCCAGCACGTCGACGAAGCGAGACAGCATATGAGCAAAATGCAGCGATGGAATAGTATAGATGCTGGCTACGGTAGGTCACGCGGCAAGCTTTAGAGCAAAATGGCGCGCTCAAGTCAAAACTGCCGATATAGTCCTAAGCAGGAGACAACAACAATGGGTTTCATCTGCCTCACGTCGTTAGACTAGGTAACAATCAAACAAGAGAGCAACGCTACGTCAAGATATCGACGCTGTCTTCGGTGATCAACACCGTGTGCTCCGCCTGCGCAGATCGACCGCCGTCTGCTGTGGCAACCGTCCAGCCGTCGTCCCAGTGCACAATCTGCATGTGGCATAAAGCACGAGTACGAACACCACCACCATAAGTAAGAAAGACACCCATATCCATGACAATTGATTGCAAATCTCACCTCCGGACTGCCCTCCGTCAGCGCCGGCTCCACCGTGAAGGCCATGCCGGGCAGCATCTTGCCCGGCTCAGTGTTGCGGTGGTGCAGGATGAAGGGCAGGCAGTGGAACTCCTTGCCGATGCCGTGGCCAGTGTACTCTCGTACGACGCCCAGTCTCTCCTTGGCTGCTAGCTTCTGCACAAAGTCTCCGATACTGGCGAAGCGGTTGAGCGGCTTGCAGCAGTGCTCGATGGAGCCCAGGAGCGCCTCGTTGGTGACGTCTACCAGGTGCTTCCCGGCGTCGTCCACGTCCCCCACCAGGAAAGTCTGCGAGGTGTCGCCGTGGAATCCGTCCAGAAAGACGGAGACGTCGATGTTGACCACGTCTCCGTCCGCGAGCGGCCTGCTGTCCGGGATGCCGTGCACCACGATCTCGTTCACGGACGAGCACAGCGCCTTGGGGAAGCTGCCGTAGTTGAGAGGCGACGGGTACGCGCCACGTCGCACGATCTCCTCGTGCACGAGGCGGTCGATGTCATCCGTCGTGGCTCCTGCTTGGCACAAAGGCTTGGCGAACTCGCGGATGTCTCCGGCCAGCGCGCAGGCGGCGCGTAGACGCTGCTGCTCCGCGGCGTCTAGGATGGGGATGAAGGGCTTGAGCTCTGACATGCCGCCGCTTGCCGCGTACGGAGGACGGACGACGCTCGCGGGAACGGAGCGCGGCGGCGTCTGGCGGCCGGCAGCCACGCGCGGACGGCCAGCGAAGCGGCCGAAGAAGCGACGCATGGCGGAGGAGGAAGAGTGAATGGAAGTGGGGACGAGGAAAGGACGAGCACTTGCAGCACCGGAAGAGGAGGGGAGGGAGGAAAAGTGTGTTGAATACATGTATTAGGGAGTTGGTTGCCTGCGTCTGCCTTAAGACTTATCTTCTGCTGCTGCTGCTCGTCTACATTTTGGTGAGCTGGCGGCTGCGAGCGAGCAGACGCGCGAGAATGGGCGACGCGGCGATGGTGAGCGCGCCTCTGGCTGGGCCTGTGGCTACGGTGGAGAGGTAGGCGAGGGCCAGCGTGCCGGCGTCTGGGTCCAAGCTGGACAGGCACACGAAGGGCACGCGCTTGGCCAGCGCCTGCAAGTCGACGCCCTGGTTGATGGCTGCATAGGAGCCCGCGAGCGTCGAGGCGAAGACGGTCGAGTGGAAGAGGAAGGCGGTGCGCCCGTAGCGCTTGAGCACTTGCTTGACGCGAGCAGTCATGGGGGCGAGCTGAGAACTTACTTCGACTTGGATCTGTCTCGACGGCTCTCTCGTGACGCCACGAGGGAGGACTGTTGCTGCAGCGGATCACGCGATTTGGAGAGAAAGTTCGTGGTGGTTGACTTTTTCGCAGCTGGTGGTGGGTTATTCGAGGCAAGACCAACGACATGAGAGATAGATAGATAGGGAGACACTGCTTACTGGCTGAGGAAGGACTCCGCTAGAATGAACGCCTTGGCTTGCCCGTATCTAGCCTTATCCGCTTCGTGGGCTTTATCGTCATGCCAGATACCCAAGCAGATTCGTCGACATTCGACAGGGAAATGAATTTGCTCGTTTATGAATTGGTGAGGTTCTCCTTTGAATGGATAGCGAACCCTTCAAGTCCATGTCAATTCCACTGCATCGCGACCGACCTGCGGCATTCCATCTTCGCTGTGTCTAACTACCTGCCTGCTGCTTCTTCCAACGACGGTCGTTTGGCGAGTCGTCGCCTCTTCGGTCCAAATTCGTCGAGCGGATCCAAAAGCGATCTCGCCTATAGTGCACGAGAGGCCTCTCGAGACTGCAGCCCATGGCCAAGAAGGCACAACGTCTGGTACGTGTCTGCGATGGTTCATGGAGAGAGCTGCATTGTGTAGATACAGGAGGACTCACCTGTTGTTGTTGTGACCTTGACAGAAGCCGAGCGAGATCCTCACGGCCTTCTCGGCCGCCAAGGCTCATGCCGCCAAACACGCGACGAGTCAGATCGTGGACCACATGAACGCAGAAGACCACACTGCGCGCACATCGAGCACCGTGCCGCTGCATCAGCCTCTGTTCGAGCCCACGCCAGCCCAAGTCTGGATCGACGAGTACACTCCGTTCCAGCCACTCACGATCAAGCTGCGCTTCCGCAACTGCGACACCGTCGTGCGCCGCCTCAAGATTGAGCCTCCGCGCTCTCCCGTCTTCCGAGTTCGGCCGTGGGATGCTGCGAGCAACAAAGACAAAGAAGCAAAACCCGACCGGGTCGACGGCAAGGTGGCTGCTGGGATGGAGATCGCCTTCGCCCTCGAATTCTTCCCTCAGGAAGTCACCGACTACTCGCTGGATCTCGTGTGCTGTACGGAGCGCGAGCGCTTCTTGCTGCCTGTTCGTGTGCGTGGGCGCTTCGCAGCGCTGGACCTACCGGACGAGCTCGAGTTTGGCATCTGTCCCGTTAAGATGCCCACAACTCGCGTGCTCACTGTGCGCAATGTGGGAACGCGCGGCTCTTCTTTTGCTTTCCAGACAAGCGAGGACTTTCGTGTTACCCCTCCTAGCGTGACACTGGCACAGGGGGCAGCCGTGCAGATTGAGCTGAGTCTCGTTCCACCCAGTCTGGAATCGGGCGATGGCGAACTTGAGGTGAAAGGCGACAGCGGCCAAACGGCAGTTGTGCAGTTGGCAGGTCGCGTCGTCAACGTCGACGTCTTCTTGAGTCAGCCGCTGGTGGAGCCTACTGCGACGTATCTGTCGCTGTCGTCTCGCAAAACGGTCAAGATCTGCAACGAGTCCGAGTTCACCCTGGGGTTTTCATGGAAGTCCTTTGCGGACTCTGCTCAAGAGGAGGTGGAACGCACTCATCTACTGGACGAGCTGTCTCGGATGGAGGCAGCAGAGCATGAGCAGCTGCAACTCCAACTCCAACTCCAAGAAGTTGAGGAAGTAGACTCGGGGTTGACACAGTCGCCTTTTGACGTACGGAAGACTCTGGACGCCAAGTACAGACATCTGCGCAAGGCAACCCTCGACGACTCCATGCAGTTCGTGGACTCGTGCTTCTCGATAACGTCGCTGAGTGGGCGGGTGTGGGCGCATTCTGAGGTGGACGTTGTAGTGTGCTTTACACCCGAAGTAGCGAATTTGTATTCTTGCTGCGCGTTTTTGGAAATTGCAGGACAGGCAACACGGCTTCCATTACAGCTTCGTGGCCAAGGGATTGGTCCGAAGGCGAAGGTGGTGTACAATGAGCTTCTGGACTTTGGCGATGTGTTTATCAATGACGAGCGCACACGTGACTTCACAATTCAAAACAAAGGCGAGATCCCGGCTGAGTTTGAGCTTATCCCGTTGACGATGCCTCTGGGTACCACATTATCCGTGCATCCTAGTTGTGGAACTTTGGCAGTAAACGCTATGCTCAAGGTAGAGGTGACTTTCTGCTCACAAGAGCTCGGCGAAGCGTTCCACCACATTCGCTTCAGTATGCAGGGTTCTGATGAGCAACTTGCAGTGCGCTTTAAGGCTCACGTGATCCCTCCGGTATTCCATTTCGATTTGGACCAAGTGGACTTTGGTGCGGTATCATATTCGTTCCCGCAAACTCGGACTGTCAAGCTCATCAACGCATCGAAAATCGCAATGAAATATTCCCTGCGTGTCCCGGAAGAAGCCAGCTACAAGCAAAAAGAGATGGAGCTTGTTCCGTCAGACGGCAAGCTAGACGCCTACGGGGAGCAACAGATCACGATCCGCTTCACGTCCCATAACGTCAAGGTGTACCAGTACCAGCTCGTCGTTGGTGTTACTGGTGTAGGAGCCGACTTGCTCAGTATACCTGTGCGTGCTCAGTGTTTCGTTCCTGAACTAATAATCCTCCGACAAGAGCTAGATTTTGGTCGATGCTTTCTTCGCTACCCGCACAAGCAAATGATTGTTTTGGAGAACAAATCAACCCACCTATTTGGGCGCTTTGAGATCAGCGAGCAGGATGATCACTCGCGTGCCATCGCCACGTACAGTGCAAGCGAGTTTTCTGGCAGTGTTCGCCCAGGAGAGTGCGTATCTGTTGAGATCTCATTGTCCTGTGAAAAGCTCGGCAGTATCCGCCTCCCGATGGTGGTAACCGTTCCAGGGAGTACAGATCTCCCGCTATCCGTGACTCTAAGCGCTACTGGCTCTGGCCCAAAGGTTGAACTGGATCAGCCCGAGATAAACTGGGGAAATTGCTCGTGCCTCGTGGATCATGAACGAATACTGCGCATGACGAATGTTTCCTTGATCCCAGCAGCGTACAAAACGTTTATTCGCAGCGCTCGTTCCAAGTTTCAGATTGATCGGAAGGAGGGTGTACTGATGGCTGGCGAAAGTCTGGAGTTCGTCTTCGTGGCCAACCTGGATGATACGGTGGCGTTGAAGGACCAGCTGCACATTTTAATCACGGAGGGAGACAACCTCGTGGTGCCGTTGTCAATTAGAGGAACAGGAACAACGATGTGGTCGCCGAGCGAACTTCGAGTGATCGATTTCAGTCACCAGATGACTAGCAAAGAGTGCGAATGGAGCTGCACACTTGAGAATAAGGGGAAACGTGTGCAGGTGCTTACTTGGGTAAACAAGACAGTGGCTATTGCCAACACTAAAACCAGCTCCGCGGACCAAGGAGGGTCGTTGAAGAGAGGGTCAAAGGCCAGATTGGACAGTCGATCTACAGCCAAGCCAAGCAAGTTGGGTAGCAGTGGGAGCAGTGGGAGCAGTGGCGCAGCTGATGGGCGAGACGAAGTGATCCCTGTGTTTTCCGTTTTCCCCGGGACTATTGAGCTCAAGCCCCGTACGGCGTGCATCTTTGTATTCAAGGGACTTTCCTCGACGGCTGGACTCATAGAAGAAGAGCTGGTGTGCGAGACGCGGGTGGGGAAGGAAAAAGTCAACAGAGTCGCGTTCGTGACTGCTATCCGCGCGAACTTCGTGGACCCAAAACTTACTCCGTCGTCCACGTTGCTGTCATTTGAGTATGTCCACCATCCTGGTAACCAGATCACGACGCAGTCGCAGCCTCTGAGCCTCATGAATGCATGCGAACTTCCGCTTTCATTCACGCTTCGCACACAAACCCCCTTTGCGCTTGATTGTTGGGAGGCAGTTTTACAGCCAGGCGAGAAGGTCGACCTGAATGTGGAGTTTTATCCTGGCTTCAAGGATGATTACACTTGTCGCGTTATAAACGGCAAGGTGTTCGTGTCTTACACGGGCCACCCCCAGAAGGACAGCGTGGAACTCTTAGGTGACATTAGTTTCCCCAACCTTACCTTCGAGACCACCAAGATTGACTTCGGATGCACGCTGAATGATACGCAAAAGTCCATCAGTATGAACGTGACCAACGTGTCTAAGGTGGATACACGTTTTCGGTGGGTCTTCATTGAAGACGAGAAGGAGGCTTTGTCCACTGCAACCACCAAGAAGCCGTACATTCCTATTAACCAAGTATTCGACATTCTGCCTATACGTGGGCTGCTGAAGCCGAATGAAAGCGAAAAGATCGAGTTTGTCTACTATGGGCATGCAAATCGTAAATTCAAGAGTACCGTGGCATGTGAAGTCGAAGGTGGTCCTGAGTATGAACTGACGTTGTCGGGCGAGGCGTCTTCTCTTGTCTATAAGCTGGACAAGCAGTTACTGGACTTTGGCCAAGTGTTTTACAACAAGACGGAAGATCGTGACTTCTTCATTTTGAACGTTGGGAAAGTGCCTTTCTCCTTCAACATCCTTATCGACAACATCGCTTGTGGGAGAACACTGGAGATCTCCCCTACCAATGGTAAGATCGCCCCTAACGAGAAGCAAAGGATTTTGGTTCGCCTGCGACCTGGAATTCCGGAGTATTTTGAAGAGACCGTGGTGCTTGAAATCGCGCATTTCCAGCCGATCCCGTTCAAGCTGTTTGGAAGTGGAACTTTTGCCTCGGTTTCGCTTAATCTACCGCGAGAAAATCACGCAGCCAGTGTTGTTCGAGGTGAGGCGCCAAAGTGGAAAGATCTCAAGAATCGTGCTAAGCAAAACATCGAGCTTGGAATGTTGCATTCGACGAATGTGGAGGCTAGGAAAAACAACCAGAACCCCAGTAATAGCGCCACTTTTTTGGCTTTGTCCGACTCCAAATCGACCATGCTCCGTGGAAACGAGAAAGTCAGGCCTGTAGCATCTGTACCAGCTTCACCCCAAGCAAAGACAGCAAGTCAGCGCGTAGGAGCGCCTGGCAGTCCGGTTCGCGGAGTGGCAGTAGATGAGTTGGACATTGAGGTCGAAGCTTGTCGTTTGTTTTTTGCAGACCACCTTCTCGTACAAGAGCTGAAAAAGGCCGACGCAAGGGCGCTGAAGAGTATCGAGCCGAGTGTTGACGACCCAGCTGAAGACAGAGAGGCAACGAAGTCTTCAGCTATTGCTGCTCAGCCAGGGCGACCTCCCTCGTCCACGTCAGACTCCAAGACTAAAAAGAAGCGCGGAACTGAAGTGTTCCCATTCATTCTGTCTCAATTCGTGTTGGACTTCGGAAATGTCGTTGTGGGAACGCACAAGATCAAAAGGTTCAATGTTACCAACATCGGCCACGGGCCTGCTTCATTTCAACTCGACAAGAATTTGGCAAGCACGCGAGGCTTTCAGATTGAACCCGAACGAGTTGTGCGACTGCCGGAGAAGCAGTCCGTTGAATTTAGCGTCACCTTTCACGCTCGCAAGAACATTGAGATGGGCCTCCACATGGCCCAACTGCCTATTGTAATCAAGAACGGACCACCTTGTATCGCAATGGTTCGCGCTCTTGTCACGGTGCCAGACATCTCAATCTCCACGGAAAGCCTCGACTTCGGCAGGATAGGAGTTAGTATGTGTCATACCATGTTTACTCAGTTGCAGAACGTGTCGGCTGTTCCTGCAGAGTGGGCATTCAAGAAGCCCATGGGGTCTACAAAGGACGTGGGGAATTTCCGCTTTACTCCACAAAGCGGACTGCTAACTCCGGGTGCCAAAGTCAATATTCAGATCGAGTTTGTCCCGGATGACGGGCGTCAGTACATGCTCAAGCTCCCGATCAAAATCAACTCCAATCCGAAGACGCGGTCGATAGTGTGTCGTGGAGAAGGGTCGGAACCACGCATCTCTTTCTACCCACCGCTTGTTGAATTGGGTCCTGTGCTTCCTTGCTCTCCGCCAGAGGAACAGCTCGTGGAGATACGCAATGACTCTGACTACGCGGTTGAAGTGTTTTCCTTGGACTTCGATTCGTCTTATCAGCGAGACGAAGCTTTTCTCCGATCTCTGACTGCTTTCACGTCTGAAGACACGCTTCAGCTGCCGGTTCGGGTTCCAGGGCAACCTATCCTCGAATATCTGGCCGAGAACGGTTTGGTCCCAATGAACGCACCGGATACGATGCAAGAACTCGCGGACTCTGGCCAACCCGATGATTTGAATACCATTGAACCTTCCTCGCAGTCACCAGAGAATGAGGATTTTGGTTCGCCGGAACTAACGTCGCAGACCGCTATCGCAGAGTTTAATCCTGCGCCAAGAAAGGGTACTGACTACATTGTGGTGGGCCCTCCACGATGTGGAAAGTCAACGCAGGCTCGTATTCTTGCCGAAAAGGAATCTTTGGCTGTCTGGACTATTGACGATGCAATTAAATCGATTTGCGCCGCAACAGGCTCGCTCGCGACTGCAACACGTAAATTGCTCGAGGTTAATTCAGGTGAAAGTGAAAGCGTGACATCTAGAGAGGGAGTAGAAGAAAGCGTATCTGTCGATCGTACTCCTCTGGAGACCCCAGAATCGAGTGAAAACCCACCGCAGGAGGACATACCACCTCAACCCATCACTCGTTTACTGGACCAGATTGTTTTGTGGAGACTAGCTCAACCTGATCTGAAAAGCGGCGGTGTCTTGGATGGGTTTGACAACTCATTCTTGAGCTTTGAAGAAACGCTGAAATGCTGCTCAAAGGCCTTTGTAACTGCGCGGATCATTGTACTGGGATTTGACGACGATAGCTACGAGTCTATGTCTGCTTTGCTCACGAAGCAAGAGATTAAACCCGAGAGTGTTGCCTCTGTTACTCCATCTCCTTCACGTGATCGCTTGACACCAAACAGCTCGGGAGATGCTGGGAATAACGATATGGATGGAGCTAGTGGAGAAGACGTTCAGGGGAATTCACAGCAAAATCATCAGATTGAGGAAGGCGAGGGGGTCCAACATTCTGCTTCGGGAGCTGAAAGTACCCAAATGGAAGAAAGTCGAGCTCTCTCGGGGGCTCCTTCGCTGCAGGCCTTAAATCTTTCTAACTTGGACGCGTCAAACAGTGAAGACACTCTCACTAGAGCTGAATCCAACACATTACCCGAGGAGGCTACTGCTACACAAAACAAGGTTGTGGAATTGGCACAGTCACTGTCTGCAAAGGTGTTCAAACATACAACCTTTACAGAGTATGCACAAGCATTGGAAGCCACGAAGCACCAATTGGCTTTATTCATGGTTCGGAATGGAGTGGAATCCGAAGACTCATCCCAACCACCTCAAGCAAGTTATGGCGCTTCCTATAGAGAGAACAACGCTGATGCTGTGTGGGCGCAGGTTAGGGATCGAACCACACCCGACAACTTCATCTTGGACATTCCTATCGTAGATGCGGGCCCACCGCTTCTTGTCCATAGCGCGCTCTTCTCTACAATTGAAAAGTTTGTTCGAGAGTTGGAATCCAGTCACCTGCCTATTCCTACCGCAGCCAAGTTTCAGCTTGTCCGAAGGCCCCCAGAGAGGTTTGCACGAAAACGAGTCGCTCGCTTCTCTTTGCGGTCACCGTCAATGCTTTTATCAAGCGCATCTGAAGCTAGCAGTGAGAAGAGCCTTCGGACGAGTGGGTCGCGCTCCCAAGTACCAAGCAAGCATTCGTCTCGCCCCCAAACGGCCGGTAAAGACCCCCGTCATATTCAGGCTACTGAAACGAGCGCTGGGGAGTACTCGCAAAAGGCAACAGGCAACAGTGATAACCAGGATGCCTCTGAAGCATCAGCTGCCGGGTCACAATCTTCCAAGACGCAGGGTTCTTCTTCTCCGGTTTGCCGCTGGGTTATTGCTCCTCACTCGAGAGTAAACGTGCTGGTTCAATTTGGCTCAGCTGATGTAGGAAGCTTCGACTGCAGTCTGGGGTTCGAAATCGTTGGTGTCCGACGCGAGTTCACTCTCTTTGGTCGTGGAATCTGCGGGGTGCCGACCATTAACAGCGATCCAAGAAACGTTTTCATGCACCGAGTTAAGAGCTGTCCAGAAGGTGGCTTCGTTCAGAAGAAGTTCGTGATCTCGAGAAATCAGTTCGAATTTGGACCGCTAATCGTCGCTAACCAAGCCGTGAAGCCACCGGAAACCGAGCGAGAATTCATCGAGTGGCAGAAATCGAGTCCAAACAACGTCGAAGTGTTTCGGATGTCCAGTAGCAGCAAGTTTCCAATTCAACTTGAGCTCGGAATGGAGAAGCAGGACGACAACACGTTTGTTATCTTCCCTCCTGCTCTCGAGATCAAAGAGGGTGACACGAGAGAAGTGAAAGTGTGGGCAAACCCATCGGAGAATGGCCTGCACGAGAACGTTTTGATTTGCTGTATTGGCGACAATCCTGAGCCTGTAGAGTTCCGGATCACTTGTTATGGGTGTACACCAGAGCTAAAGCTTCGAGGACCATGGGAACAACCTGCAGCGGCGAGTACATCAGAACGGGAAGACCAACCACTGGCAGCAGATCCCGATGAAACCGCAGTAAGCAATGCTCCCGTGTCTTCTCGGTCCAGCATGCCAGGAAGCACACCTGTCTCCTCTCGATCTAATGCGCCCCTGGTGGAGCAACTCCGTGCGCCACAGCAGCCGGTCTTGGATTTCGAGCAGCTTTTGCTAAAACGTCAAGACGAAAAGACATTTTACATTGAAAATGCGTCGCCTGTTGCAGTCTCGTGGCGTTTACTCAGCGAAGGCTTACCAGCAGATTTTCAGATATTCCCGGTCGAAGGGACTATCAAGCCCCTACAGAAGGCACCGGTGACAGTTGTGTTCTCGGCGATGACTGAGGCTGTCTATGAACTCCCGCTTCAGATTGAATTCTCTGATATTGAGAGTGCCCTTCAAGTGAGCGACCGGAACCGAATACTTGCGCTAACTCTGTGCGGAGAAGCCTTTAAAATTGATGTAAGCTCTTTTGACTATGAAGCAGGTGACGTTCCTAGCCAAGTAACATCCGGGACTGCGGCAGACACGGCCGCTCGCACTGTTGCTGGTGACGGAAGTCTCGACTTTGGCCTGGTTCGAGTTGGAGAAAAGCACTCACGCTCTTTCAATATTCGGAATCGAGGTAAATACAGCATCAAGTGTATCGTCGTCAATAGAAGCGCTGCCACCCGGGAGTACTTTACGATTGACCCAAGCGAAATGGTGCTGGAGCCAGGGCAGTCCTCATCGGTGAACGTCACCTTCACATCCAAGAGCGAAGCTACACTTCGTGACTGCAAAAATATTAAGTGCACGATTATTGAGATGCTTTCGGGAGAAGCGTGTCGTCAGTTCTACGTTTATACGAGTGCTCGCTCTGTCTTCAGCAAGTTTCGACTGCAACCGAGCTGTGGAGTCAACTTCGGCCCGCAGAAGTACAACGACCAAGTCCACACTAAGCGAATCGAGATACACAATGATGGCGAGTTCCCGTTCAAGTTCCGCGTCCAAGATTCTAGACAGACAACTGCACGCGAGACGAACGAAGCCTTGATGATCGATACAGCTTTGTCTCCTTCCAAACTAAATCTAGGTCAGTTCGCAATTTCTCCTGATTGCGGCACTGTTGATCCTGGAGATACGTTGGAATTGGACGTGATTTTCCAGCCAAACGAGTGCGCAGCGTATAGCGAGACGCTTCGGATTGAGATTTCCGGTCGCAACGTGGATGATGTAGCAGAAACGAACGTGCTGCTATACGAACTAGTGGGTGAGAGCTGTTATCCAGGTATCAACACAACTGATTATGAGAGCATTTTTGAGGAGCAAACTGTTGTTCACTCGTTAGGACCTGAAGCAGCTATGCCATCGTCAACGCTTCGCAATGGAGTGCTCACAGGTAGCATCCAAGTGGTCACATTCGCGGAGAAAGAAAAGGTTTTTTCGTTTGGTCCATTAATTGCGGCGGCAAATTGGAAAGGGACGATGGAACGCTTCAAGATCTCGAATCCGATGAAAGTGAGCAGCATGGTGCGCTTTTCCGTCGCGTCAACTCCAAGCAGTAGCTCTGAAACTGCAGGGACCGATGATTCGGAAGAGGGGGCACAAGCGTTTACGGTACAGCCAGCAGTATGGGAGATCCCTCCTCTCGAGCACCGTTTTGTGAGCGTCTACTTCCGACCGACAACTATTGCATTGTATCACGCCACGTTTCGAGCAACCGTTGATGACAGTCCTCCCCAAAGCAGCATGATGGATAAACTTCTCGAGTTTGAGATGCGCGGCGAAGGAACGATGCCGTGCGTCACAGTTACTGAACCAACAGTCCAGGATTCAACTGGTGCGTTGGTGTTCGATTACGGTCGGGTGCGGATGTCAAAGGCCAAGGATATGCGTCTAGCTCTGCATAATGATGGAATTCTACCAGCGACCGTGCTATTTTCTATCCAAGCAAACCCCAATTTCCTGTTCGCGTTGGGCAATGGATCAGTGGTGGTGCCACCAAAAGTGTCTAAGACACTGACCTTGCAGTTCCGACCACAAAAAGTTCACGACGAGCCAACAACATCGCAACTCAGAATGACTGTGCAAAACAATCCAATTGGGGAGACCACTGTCAAACTATTTGGAACCGGGTACCGAGAAGACTTGGTGTTCGAGGACTTGCCTCATGGACATGATGATGAACTTCACTTTGACGACATTCATCTGCCTGAAGTCAGCGCCACAGATGAAGCCAAGGATGAAGCTCTGTCCTTAAGCGGGGTCGGTCTAGTACTCAAAGACACGAAGGTGTTTTCACTGTGCAATCAGTCGCCTGACACTGTGCGGTTTGAATGGCCGAAAGCAGCTCCATTTTACTTCTCTCCTGGTATCGGACATCTAAGGCCACACGCTCACAAACTCATCAGGGCAACGTTTGAGCCCGGTCTAGATGGTGACAAAGCAGTCATCTATCAGGCCCATCGTGTCGCGCTACAGGCTCAGCGGATCTCGTACAAAAGTGACACTGCAAATCAGAGTGACGAAAGCGGTTGGGACGAGTCTATTCAAACGATATCTTTTGACGCACAAGCAGGACCTGGCAGTGTTTCAAAGCAAGCTGTAGTGGAACCTGAATACGAAGCAGCCGGATCTCCATCGACAATAGCGTTGAGCTGTTTTGCAGCAGCTGATGCCATGGCGTTCGAGTGTGACACAACGTCGATCGCATTCCGCAGAACCTTCATGCTGCAAGTGTGCACACACAAAATCACGCTGCTCAACAAGAGCAAAATTCGGTTGGTGTACTCGTGCAGATGGGAGCAAGGCGTCCCGGGCCAATCGGATACGGGCGGCTATCCTCCACTTGTTGTTGGGGGAGTAGATGACAATTGCCCTTTTGAGGTGACTCCATCAAGTGGCATAATTAGCGGAGAGGAAACTCAAGTGTTTACCATCAAGTTCGCGCCAATGGAGGTGGACGAGTTCTACTACTGCCTGTATTTCGACGTCCCGGACACCCAGGGGGACGAGGTTGCTGCAGTAAGAGTGGGTGTCCGTGGTGGCTCTCTCCGACCTGCCTGTCATTTCGATGTAGAGAGGAGCGATTACGCGCAATGGAGAGCACCGCACCTCGTTGGCCCTGACGGCGAGTTGGGGCCGTTAGATCCTTCCGTCAAAGTTATCGAAATGGAGTCTCTCGGCGTTCGTGTCCGCAACACGAGACGATTTTACGTAGTTAATCCGACGAACGTATCGTATGAATTTTCATGGACACCGCAGGGAGACACGAATCCGTGCTTCCGATGTGCGACGCCTAAAGGCCTCATGCTCGCTGGCAAACGTTGTGAGATGATATTTGAATTCACTCCGCAGCAACTGGAGCTCCAGGAAATGTTCTGGTACTTCAAAATCCCCCATTTTCAAGTCAGCCAGGTATTCCTGTTTGTGGGCACGACGACAGAGCCTCGAGTCGCGTTGGATCGTGGAAGCGTTAACTTCAACACACTGTTGATCGGAACAAAAACATGTCAAAGTTTTGAGTTGGTCAACCAAGAGCACATCCCGTTCAACTTTGTGTTTGATAAAACGTCACTGGACACTGCGGGAGAAGTACCTGTCTTAGTTATGCACCCACTCAAGGGAGTGATCCCGCCCAACAGCCGAACGCCGATCGAAATTAAGTTCATCCCAGCAGAAGAGAAATCCTACAGCTTCAACTTGAACTGCATTATCAAGCGAAAGCCTACGCGGTTGTCTCTGAATGTAAAAGGAGAGGGCTACAGTATTCACGATGCGCTAACCTTAGCAGCCGATGATCAAACTGAAAGCCAGACATTCGTTCCTGGCCCAGGCAACGTTCTGGACTTTGGGATCGTGTGTGTCAACGAGGAGGCTCAGCGTTCTGTCGTGATTCAGAATAGCGGCAAATTCAACTTTGACTTCAACTGGACTGTGGCAAAACAGTCGGCTGCTTTCACTAGTGAACCCATGCAGGGCATAATCAAGAAGAACGACAAGATCACATGCAGACTGAAATTTGCTCCGACGAAGCAAATGTCCCTTGATGGGATGCAGGTGACCTGCACCGTTGCTGGTTTTCGTAACTACGTGGTGGCACTGCAAGGCAAAGCAATACACGAGTGAGCCAGATAGTTTGTTTGTTCAGTCGACATCATACTTTCTCTACCTGATAACAAATAGTTGTGATTCCTCTCTTTGGGCTACTAGCTGAGATGCGAGAAGATGCTCGAGGCTGGTCTCAATCCATTGCAGCGGGATACACTTGAATCGCTCCTGGGTCAGTATCGCATCTGCGATTTCTGCAATAGAGCGACCTTGCGGGTGCTCTAAGCAAAGGCGCTGATGATTAGACGACGAACTGCAGAAGCATGCATATGTAGGTCTTCAACGCACCTCGGAGAAGCTGCAGAAGCATTGGCTTCAACGCCGCCTCAAAACTCAACAACACGTGGCGATCAGCCTCGTCGTCTTCCAAATACAAGAGCCCCGCTCGACGTAACTTTCGGAAAGTATATTGCAGTGCTCGGATTCTCTGGTTCTTGTTGGTTGCTCCGTCTTGTCCGTTCGCCTACCATGAAACCAAGGATATGTCTGTGAGGGAATGCGTTAACCGTACAACGTACACTAAACTAGAAAACCAAGACCAAGACTTACGATCGCGCCACGCTCAACTGAGGTGATATAGTCCCTGAAAGTGATGCCAACTATTTCCTTGGCAGTGTTTGTGTTCTGCTGGAGGAGGAGCGACTCGAGAGTTTCCAGCAGCACCTCATCATGAGGGTCACGGTCGCTTCGACCTAAGAATTGCTGTTTTCTGCTGGGACTGATGGACAGACTGAAAAACGATTCAGCGGCAATATCCTCCCAGTGCGCTCCACCTTTCGTGCCATCGCTAGCTTGAGCCAGTGCATCATGAGACCCTCCAGCAGCAGATAAATACGTCTGGGCCAGCTCCATCACTAGGGTCCAATGCAGCAGCTCTTCGTTTGGGTCTTCCACTTTGGAGATACGAAGGACTCGGAGCTCGCGGGATCTTTCACAGACAACAAGAAGAAGACGACGGAGATAGGGCTGTGAGCTCTCTTAAATAGGAGGGAGACAGACACATCAGCCGCTTCTGGCTACTGACGGTTCTACTGTGTTCCAGTTCTTGTCCACATTAATTTTGCCCTCCACGTGCGCGATGTCTCCCAGCACCACTGGAGCATGGGCGCCCTCCCCCCACAGCACCGCCTTGACGAGCGCAGTGCCGTCGTCCACCAGAATTTCCACTGCCTCACCCTGTCAGTTAGTTAAAACACGTTGGTTACGGACTTTTAAACGGCTGGAGCCTCACCGCGACCGGCGCGCTCCACGATGGACACGACCACTCCAGTGCACTGGGCCTTGGTCAGGAGACGCGCCTGCCAGAGACCCGCCGGCTTCCACCGCCACGCGTGACTCGCTGGCAAACCTTCGAACTCGTGCAGGTCGCAACACACATGGAGGTTAAAGAGCTTCACGAAGCTCTGGAGACAGCAGAGGAAAACGTTGGCACGCAGCACTCGCACTTCCACACAGTATAGAGGGCACTCCTTACCCACGTGAGCGGATCCTTCCCGAGCTCCTGCACGCTCATAAAATGCATACAGTATTCTGCAAACTTGAACTATGTATGTCCACCAACCTGATTCAACCCGTGGACAACGAACTCATCATCTATAAGAGGATCATCAAGTTTCAAAACTCGCCCTCACAGTTGGGGCATGCCGAAAACTAAATTGATGCAGCAATAATTGCAACAAAATTAAATCAATCATTTACTTTAAGACTTTAACGGATATAAAACGAGGAATTAATTAAAACAAGTAGATTGACAGGCGATTATGAAAACGTAAGTAGATACATGCATCTACTTATTAGTAGATTTCGAATCTAGCTGATTCTAAAAGCGTTCGAATCGTACTGCTGTAGAACGATGGTCTTAATACATTAATACAATTATAGCTAATTACATATCGAGTCATACGACCTATACTGTTATAAGCGTAACAGCGTACGATTCAACTTTATTTGAACGGCCCCGCTATCACTTCGGGGCAGTGCACTAGATTTTGCGTAACAACCAATGAAGGATAGATGCCCTCTTACGATGAAGTCATCTCTAACTCATCCGAATAATTGGATGGGTAGTACGTGTCGATCCTCTTACCCTCTTCGAGCAGTGTTTTGATTTTTTTAGGAGATCAAATGTTTGTAGTTTTCAAAAAGATATAAGTATAAATAGGTAACCCCGGAGGAGACACAAATCTGAATCACAAATTATAAAACTCGTTTTTAGATATTCAAGTGATATCCATTTTGTTTTCACGTAAAAATCTCTGAAAATGCCCAACGTTTTCTACAGCAGCGATATACACTTAGCGCACATCGCGTGTCAGCATGATCGTGGCAGCACAAGAAGTATGTAGTCCAGTAAGTATGTAACTAGACTGGTAAGAATCTTGGTTTGCTGAAAGTGCTACCTACCACTGCTGTGGTTCACCTTCAGCGGCACCCAGCCGAAGCCTAGCGTGAAATTCAAAATATTGACCGAGTTACAAGGGAAATGAGGCTATGCTATTCTTATGACCAACACTACATTCTTGGTTTTCGATACCGAGACTAGCACAACAAATTGAGAAATGTACACCAGGCCGTAGAGACCAAAGTTTCGTATGTGAACACCATCAGCTATAAATGAGCAAATCTATCTGTATCCTACCAAATTTTGATGCCTCTGTCGAGAATGCTCGGCCCGAGACGTGTAGCTTGTCGGCTGTCGACGTCGGATAATCATCTACAAGTTCTGATAAATCTACTTACGTTTTTACAAACGCCTGTCAATCTACTGTGGTGTAGCAAAACACACAAAATCGTCAGATGTGGATTCTTCCTTACAAACCACAACAATCGTCGAGTTAGGTCGGTGTTGTTAAGCCTGCGCTGAGTATAGTCCCCTAGCGATTCGCCCAGCCGGGACAGACTGTGTCTCACTCTCGTTGAGTACCGACCAACCAAGTCAGCCACTTCCAGAGCCTAGCCGAACTCGNTACTGCTCTGTTTATCTTATACCTTTCGGGAGTCCTGGAAGGACTCCTCCAACTACTTTCCTGTGTTCCTATACAAATATCAAGTACTAATGGGGTGGTTTCACAACCACCGTGACTCTACGCCGAGCTCCTTGAGCGACTCTTCAGCTCGGCGATCTTAAGATTCTGCGACTCTTGAACTCAGCGACTAGGCGAAACGACATAGTACTGTACTTCACCAGTCCTAAGACTCAGTTTGAGCCTACTTTAGGCGGTCCTGGTTTAGGCTCGGTCCCAATTTGATGATTCCCTACACCACAGGGACACGCCGCATCAGTACTCCGTTCTTCATTTCGTAATGCGGGGCCATCTGTAGGATCCTCACACACAATTGACCGTCTAGTGGTAAACCACCGCTCTCCAGGAAAGCGATTAAGGCCTGGATCCAAGGCATTCGCTCCTGTTCTTCCACAAAGCGGAACATGTCGAATCCAAATTCTTCGAGAGGTGACATCGCACGAGTCTCGACCGAATCGACCGGCGTGGTCGAGTCCGGTACCTTTGGGCCATCCAGGGCGTTCATGCCATTCTCGGCATCTCCAGTAGTCAGTTCTTCGTGAGCTCGGTTCGCATGTTCCGGAGCTCCATCGGTCAATAGGAGGCCGGTTTCTTCAGCCAGCGAACCGTCCCCCCCCCCCCCCCNCGGAGTCCCCGACTTCGATCAGACCAAAGGCGGGAATGATCTCGTAGCTCTGTTCAAACCCATTGGTAGTTCTAGTAGGTGTTCCGCTTTCGTGCCCAGCAGTACGGTTCTCCCCGACTTGAACTTGACCTTCTGTGTCAGAGTTCAAGTCGTTGAGTAAGTCGGACATCGTCAGAGCGTTCACCTTAGCGGTGTGAAGCCTTGACAGACCATCGACTACCCCATAAACGTTCCAGCCTTATGGAACACTTTGAAGCGTAGCTGAGAAAGCTCCATAGCCCACGGGGCTAGCGTAGCGTCACTGGTATGGTTATTCCCGTTAAATACCCACGTCAGTGCCTTGTGGTCGGTGAAGAGATCAAACTCCTGCCGATCGAGATAGCAACGAAACTTTCGAGTCGCCCACACGATTCCCCAGCACTCTATCTCCGAGGTGCCGTCTTCTTTGTGGATCCAGTTCTTCTCTGACCCAACGAGCAGCTTGCTCGCGTACGCTACCACTCGGTCTCGGCCGTTCACTGTCTGCATCAGGCACGCTCCCACAGCAAGATTTGAAGAGTCAACATAGAGCTTAAATCGCTTGGCCGGGTACACTAGAATAGGAGGCCCCACAAGTCGTGTCTTCAGTTGCATGAATGCCGCCTCATAATCGTCCGTCGACACGAACGCTGCTCTCTTCAATTTCAGTCTTTCGATCGGCGCCGAGATACCCGCATACCCAGGAATGTACCGTCGAAAATAACTGGTGAGACCCAAGAATGCTCGTACCGTATGTAGGTCGTGGGGACGCTGCACGTTGACCACTGCCTTGACCTTTTCGAGGTTCGGTAGAATTCCAGAAGGCGTGAAAATATGCCCCAGGAACGCTACCTGATCACGGCCCCACTGGTACCTTTTCATTGTAAGCTTGAAACCAGTGTTCCGGAATCTCTGCTACACTTGTTTTAATCGCATCAGGTGCGTCGGGTAATCTTCGCTGAACACTACACAATCGTCCAAATACACCAAACAGGTGCGCCACTTTAGGTCGATCAAAACGTTTTCCATTATCCTCTCGAACGCAGGGACCGCATCACACAAACTGAACGACATGACCATCCACTCGTACAACCCGTATTTGCACGTGAAAGCGGTCTTTTCAATACGGTCCGCAGCCATCGGAACGTTCTAATATCCTGATGCAATGTCCATAGTGGAGAACAGCTTTGCGTTCCCAAGCACACTTAGGATATCGTCGATGAGAGGCATAGGACAGCAGCTCTTGACAGTGACAGCGTTCAGGCGACGATAGTCGATACAGAAACGGATGCCTCCCTCGGGTTTATTAATCATGAGGACTGGACTCGCCCATGGACTAATTGACGAGAGGATGTGTCCTAGGCCCAGATACTGCTGAATATCCGCTTCCATGGCGTCGCCCTCCGCCTTAGAGACACGGTACGGCCTTTGCTTAATAGGCGGATGCGTTCCTGTGTCAATCGAGAACTCCAACAGCTCCGTTCGACCCGGCGTCATAGACGTCTCCACAAACATGTCCCGGAACTGTTCGAGTAGTTCGCGCATTAGCCGCTGCTGCTCCTCACTGAGCTTCGAGTCGATGAAGTCCACGTTCAGCTCTTCGCACAACACTGTCCTCCTAATGACCGAGTCAACCCAGGCCGAAGCTCCGGTTTCTTCCGAGGCGGATGCTCCCTCAGCACGGCCTCCATTATCGTCACCGAAGGCTGAATTGGGTACAACCATAGCCACGGCCACCGTAGTGCCTTTTCGGATCACGACGTTCTCCGTCGACGCATTGCAGACCTCTACCAGTAGTTTCCCACTTTGGACGGTGCATACCGTTCGAGCGATCTTCACAGTAGTATCCAACTCGGGCAGGCCTTCGACAAGAACAGTCGTCTCCTCAGTGAAGTCGCCTAGTACGTCGATCACTACCAACGCTTGGCCTCCGGGTTGAAGCCTCACCGTAGAGCTGATCCTTGTTATACACATCTCCTCGACACGCGGCGATCCCAACTGGAACACTTTGCCCCTATCCTTTAACGTCACGGTATTCTCGTCCAAGTCGATCACCGCACTGTAATCTTTCAGCGTATCCGATCACACCCACGTGGAGCCGGTCGACCACGACGAACAGTCTCAACCTCTCCCGTGAACCCAACCGCATGGACAACCTTGGATCCTGACCTTGTGCCCCGTTACACCGTTCAGAGCATTCTGATACGGGCGTAGCGGTTGGTCGGAGCGGCCGATGCGTTTGAGTTCACGTGAGCCCACCAGACTCGCCACCGCTCCAGAGTCAATCTGCATGTCGGCCGGCGTGCAGTCGATGAATCCTCCGGATATGGCCTCGACACCGCCGACCGACCCGATCACCCTCTTTCCGTCAGGAACTAGGTTCTCCACCTCTTCCTCCTCGTTGTCGCCTGACGCACCGTGCGCTTCGTATAGCCCAGGATTTCTCCGCTCGTTGGTGGCATCACCGTTACGCACGACATAGACGTATTCGTAGAGACCGTCGTCTTCAGCTTTACTCGTACGATCGCTAAATGGTTATGAGCGTTCCGACAACAACGATGAGCACTCAAAACGCACATGCTTGTCGAACGGACTTTTCCGTCGCGAGGAGGAAGTGGTCGGACGATGCCCGCACCTAGATCCATGCGCGAGTAACTTAGCTCTGATCAACTCGGCGTGTTCGTCATAGAAGTCCTTCACCACACGAAGAATCTCTTTCACGAGACCGTCCCTAATAGTTCCACTTAACCGTGTCACCTTAGAGCAGATCCGAGCCTCTAAATCACCATCGGTAGTCGCCGATGGTACTTCTGCTTGACGATACCGCATTGAGGAGCGTCACGCACCTGCTCGTCCTTCACGACAAGGTACATCACTTGTCGTACCAGTGCCCGGTAACAAGAAGGCAAGGAATTAACGAGGGGACGGACTTCGATCTCACGATCAGAAGTCTCCACGACTTGGTTGGCAGTTTCCTCGTCGAGATTCACTCCGATGTTTTGTCACACTACCTCCTCGTCCACTCACTTGGACACCACGGGCTCGTGTGCTCGCCCAGAACGCAACACGTCATCACGGATCACATCCGTTCCACCACCGACGTCTCATCGGTCTGAGGCCACGGAGCGTACTGACCCAATCCGGGCAACATGACCATTATTGGGACTGGTCCCTCGGAAGTTGTGATTGGCACGCTTAGCTTCTTCCGAGGCAGCTAGCGTTCTCTTGTACCAGCCTAGCCAATATTCGAAAGTCGACAACTCTCCGGGTGACGACTCGTGCGTTCGCGTCAAAGTCTCGACCGGAATGTTCAGGAGCAGGCTTAGATCTTCGAGCGAGAGGTATTTTAGTAATTCAGCGTTCTTCTTAAGTAATCGTCTCAGCTCGACCTCGTCCAGCGGGTTCGAGTTCTTTTTCGTACTCTTCATTCTCCTCAGCCACTCCAGTTGTCAATTTCTCCGTCAGCATGTCCAGCTCTTGCGGCGTGAACAAACTTGCGTGCGACGGAGCCTTATCTTCGTCGTCTTTTGTCACCAACTCGGGTCATCCGAACCCTTTCCCTTGAGCGGTTCCTTGGTCGTCGGCACGGGCATGGTCGAAACCTCAGCAATGCTCGCCACCGGGACCGTACCGTTCTCGGACACTCCTTCACTCGGCTGCTCCAGCTCACCTTCTGCTGGAATTTCTTCGGCCGAGGACACCACTTGTATGAGAGAACCCGGACGTTCTCGGTCACTCTGTTCTTCATTGTCAGGAACGTCACCACGCTCGCACTCGAGAGGTTCCCTTTCCTCAGGCACCGGATCGGCAGCATCCTCGACGATACTCGTCATTTGGCCTGCCTTGGCCATTATCACATCTTCGGTCAGCGTTTCCAGCACGCTTTTAGGGGACGTTCTTGCCTCTGAACGTTCCACTCGCACGAGCCTTTCAGGACGACCCTGAACGCTCGTGTCTTCACCGTCAGGAGCATCGCCGCGCTCCAACTCACCCGGACCAACCGTGGCTCCTTCGGGCTTGATCCCTCGCTGTCGACTTCCCCATGGGGGTTTGTACCATCCACCGACACGCCTGTACCTTAGAGCCACTCTTCATTGTAGAATCTTCAAAGATGACCCCTTTTCTTCGATGAGGTCGTACCTGGACCTTGGGTTGGTCGACTTCGGGGCGTTTACACACTCCTTGTCGTCTCGGTCGATCGTGGCGCAATTGTCGCGCACGATCTCCTCTTCCTTCCCGCCCTTACTATTCACTTCAGCCATTCCGCGCCGTTTCATTACTTTGCTCGTCGTCACGCTTGCCGCGACGCTCTCGTCCACTATAGGTTCAATGCTCCTTGCCTCATTGACCTCCACGGCCCCCGACTGCCCTCAATTCTCGGAATTCACTGCGACCCACGCAGTGTTGTACGTAACAGCGGGTTGAGGGCACGCTTGGACCTCATTTGTGGACGTTAGAATAACGTTCACATGGAACCTATATCAGTTCGTCGATGGGGCATTACAGCCACCACTCTCGACGCGGTTCCTTGCAAATCGTTGTTCCAGATCCACTTCATTTTGTACTTCCATTATATTCACTGCATTTACCGTCGTATCCCACACCACCGGAGCCATATAAACTGCTCCAGTGTACTCAGGAAACCCTCCGAATTCACCAACCGTTCCATACACGGCATTCGAAGCGTTCCCGCTCGTGTCGAACCATAGACAAGAGGAAGGAGCGACACTCCCTTCCACTTCCTCCTGCCCCCATCAGTACTGGGACGGTGCCAGCCCCTGTACGGGCGCGGCCCCTGCAGCACCTTGCACAGCCATGTTGCGGATCCGAACCATTGCTGGACAGTCGGACAAGCTGTGGTCAGAACTCTTGCACATATAGCACGATCGCGGACGTCGTGGCTGGGAACGGTAGTCGCTGCTGGAACCCTGTTGTCCACGGTAGTTCCCCCCTGAACTCGGTTGTTCACGGTAGTTTCCACTAGTGTTCTGCTGCTGAAATCGATAGTTCCCGCCCGAACTCTGCGGTTGGCCGCGGCCATTACATCCAGCGTTCGGGATGTAAGGTAACGAACATTCCGACGTGACATGACCCCTTTGCTTGCACCTCCCATACGTCAAGTTGTTGAGCCGGCACGTGTAACGACTGCAGCCCAAGAGGTTGCAACGCCCACAGACCACTAAGCCTTCTCGGGTGTATCGGTCCGGGTTTTGACGCATTCCTCCAGCTTGAGTCTGCGCAGTGGCTGTAATGGGCCTACTTAGCCCAATAAGTAAGCTTACACGTGTGCGCACGTGTATGAGGAAGCGTAGGTTTCTTAGACTTAACTCTATTATACTTGCGTCGTGCAAGTATAATTAAAGCTAGATTAAAGATAATAATTAACACTTTAGGTGAAATTGAGAACTGTATTTTGTTTGCTTATTTGTCATGAAGTTGCCTCCTAAAAGTCATACTATGTAATAGGGGTTTGCCGACGGGTGGTCGGCAGAATCCTATGATTCTAATTGG
>LGSN01000186.1:0-49600 GCA_001314375.1 Phytophthora podocarpi | reverse complement strand
ACACAACAACAGCAACACCACGTCAATGTATTGCATTGCACGTCGCCAACCAACTGCAAATGTTGTATGACTGGCCGTTCGTCCGCACAGATGCGCATGGCGGAGCAGGCAGTGTCGGTGTGGTGTTCGAGCGATGAATTCTGCACCAAGTTCTGAGTATCATCTTCTATTATACTTCACTTTAGTATACTGCCGAATTATCCTGTGTTCCTCAAGTCCCTCAGTTCAGTTTACTGTGTTGTAGTTTACGCTTAAGCTGGTTAGTCGTAGAGTTAGGGCTTTAGTTCTCCAATAAGGCGGTTGGTTTACTTGTTAGGACATTTAGTTTGGATCTCATGTCTTCTCGAGAACTTTTCGCGATGCTCTTTTTCGAGCAAAAGTGCGTGACTTGTTCTTGGCAAGCTCGTGCGCAACGACGGCACGACCCGCAAAAACACGGCTGTGATGTCTGCGATGGAGTCTCCCGACTCGGAGATACTTTCGTTTATCGAAAGCGCCGAGGAAAGCCGCATTACTGCGGTGGCAGCGATAGAATGGCCAAGCGCCATGCGGCCAATGGCGACTTCGGCAGGCGCGTACTAGGTAGGGGCCAGCGCGGTCTCCAGTGCACTCACTTTAAACCAGAAAGTGTTCTCCATGCGACTTGCACCGACGAGCTCGTCGGCGCTGGCTTCACCACCCTATGATATCCGCCTTCTTCCGCGCCGAAGTATTCAGCTTAATGAGCCTCGTATTCACCGGAGTCGTTAGTCGCAGTCGTGTTGCATCCGCCCTGGTATGCCTGTTTTAGCTGCGGTCCAAAAAAACTGTGAAGCCGCTGCCAGTCGACGACTACAGTACTCTGCTAAAGCAGCGTGGGCGTGGAGCTAGTGACAAAGGTATATTTGGCTGCATGCCTCGGCAACAAATGATCCTGCTTGATCTGTTAGAGGAAGAGACTGACGCGAGATGCGATTGTAACCTTTTAAAAAGGCGTTGGCTACTTGACTGCTATTACAGCAATGTCGTACCCCACAGAACTCTGTAGTACATGTATGCCGAAGTAGCAAAATCGTGGGTTGGACGTCATGTGGTTTTACATGCTTGTATGGTGACACAATTCCATGAGGCGCAATTCCGTTGCCACCACCTGTGGTGGTGGAAAGAGTATTTGAAATGGGAATAAAAACCAGCAATATGCAGATGTGTTGCGTTTGCCACCAAGTTAGGCAGGCAGCCGACTTGGTATGAGCATCGTAAGATTCACTCACTATATGAAGCGACTATCACACATATCTATTGGTACTAGTACATGTATGTATCCAATGACGGCTGCTTCAAGGCTCACTTCAACTTGAAGCACATCATTCTTGACCATCACTCTTTTAAGCGGAGGGCTTGACTTCACGGATAAGCAACGCCAGGCGATTTTGGCTGAAGACAACCAATCGACCACGATCAAATTCAGGCGGAATTCACAATACCAGCCCGCAACATTGGAGCGTGCATTGTTAGAAATGCATCTTGATGAACCCAAACTCGCTGAAGAAAGAAAGAACCAAAATTGCGTGTCCCGATTTAGGATATTAATAGCGGTAACACTCTGTAGACGGTCGCTGTGGTGAAGGTACGTGTATTGCCAATGCGCTCGCACGAACACTCGCGTCGTGTTTGTACCACTCGATCATAGCCCCGCTGATTTGTTTTTAGAGTGGATTTCTAGCTCGAATGATTTGTTCGTAAGCAGTGAGTTTGTGTGCATGTATAGCGTTGGTGTGTGTGTTTTGGCAGCACGTGATCCTCGTCGGCACCGCACTGTATCAGTGGCGTAGGAGGTGGGCAGCTAAGGCCTGTGATGGTACTTCGCTGGTCGTGACGTGCAGCCCACCGAAGCGAGCACTGATATGGCGATAAGTCAGTGGGTCGGACATCTTGCGGTTTCGTGCACGCTGTTGCCTGGTGGGCAACTCCGACACTGTAAGTGATGTTGAGGGTTTATTAGACAGAGCTTTGGCAACAAAATTTGTCCCAATTCATTAATGAATCAGCGCGAGTGGAAAGATCAACATAACGTTAGCCGTAAACGATCAGATCTAAGCCTGATATGGATGACGCTCCAGTTTGAGGAGGCCAGGCATCCAAGTTTGGATGCGTACGAGTGACTGTAACAACATAACCACCATCGAACTGCTGTTGTGTTGTCCAGAAACATTTAGCTACATGTAGACCAGCGTCGTGCACTAGTTTGGGGGGGGGGATAAAATCAACGGCCCGCATTCCTGGTGAACTTCAACTTGAAGCACATCGCTCCTGACCATCACTCTCTAGAAAACGTACCTGTACGACGATCATATCAACGAAGCTTGGCAAGAAGTGCGTTTCATGCAACTTCAACTGCTATGACGGTCGGATCCATGTTGACTCCTTGGTGCTCACGATTGTCATTTGTAAAATTGTGGTTTTTGGACGACTTCCGGCCCAAGGTGTTGCCACGAAGGCATCGACTGCGTTGTCCCAGCTATTCCAAACAATGGGAAGGAAGTGATTACGAATTGTATGTTAGTACTTGCTTATCCTGGTCATTTCATCTGTGGCAGGCACTCTGTGTCATGAAACTTCTTTCTCCGTCAATGATCTAGCAACAACAAAAAGTTTGTTGCTATCCATGTTAGTCTCCGCATCTCAATAGCCAGCAATGTGTCCCGTATATGCTACAACATTTAGATACATTTGTACCAAATAAAGTATCTTATTTGGCATGGTCACTCGTCCTCATCTTAGATTTACTATCGTTTCCGTTCAGTGTGAGCTTCCTGCCGTCCTCGTCCGTAATGACGTCACGTTCGTCGCGACGGAGCTCCGCTGTTGCGACTCCGAGTTCCAAGATGACCGCAAGCGGGTCTTCCTCCCCCGCATCCGGGTCTGAAGCGATCGAAACCGCGCGAAAACGCAAGCACCGCGAGCTGGTCAAGCGCCAATACTACCAGAAACTGGTGATCTGCTCGTCTTCCATTTAGTCGCTGGGGTTTCTTTGCTAACACTTGGTCAAACTGTCGCGATGTGCGATAATCAGGAAGTGCTGAAGGAGCTGAGGCAGCAGGAGCGCGCGTTGACATCGCAGCACTCGGCACTGCTGCGTTGTGTACAGACTCGGCCTCCAGTTGCCACGATGGGAGGCCCAACAGCTTCGGTGCATTTGCTTCACGACAAATATGTTCTAGTTACCGGGGAGAAGGAGAGACAGGCGAAGGAGAACGCAACGCTGCGGCGTATCCATAGTCAGCACTTGACGTTCCACAAGAAGCTGGTGGCTGCTAGTGCCACGGAGGAGCGCGATCGTCTCCGTGAACTGAATGGGGCAGGTCGAACTCAGGAGGAGCCTACGAAGGAGCCCGAATCGGATTCGGACTCTGCCGGGGAGAAGCAGCGCTTAAAGATGAAACCGATCACTGCGGACTCGTGCTACGAAGTCATTCGAACGGCGTACTCCGCGGTATGCAACTTCCGGGCGAGTCGAGATCTGTACACGTCCAACGCGGAGGTGCTGGGTTGGACACACCGCTATCGTCTGGAGGGAGAAATTTTGCAATATTCCATTTGCAAGTTCTTCCCAGGAATCACTGCACAGGAGTTGTCCGATCGCGGATGGGCCGTTATGACCACAGAAAGCTCATATAAAGCTCTGCATTCCCGTGGCATGACCTCCAACTTGCACGACGTCCAAACTGTAAACGAGGACAACCGCGTGTACTGCCGCGAGTTACAGCGTCCAGGGCAAAATGCAATCATGAAGACCTTGCTGCTTATGTCGCGATTTCAGACTGAAGACGGATACATGACGATATTTCGCGCGCTGGATCATGATAAGTTCGGGTTTACTGGAGTTGCCAGTCCCAACACCGAAGCCAAGAGCGGTAACGGCCTCATGGCGAGTTCGAGAGCACCGGAACCTCGCGTTGTCTGGCTGGATATGTTTGCCTGGACGTCGTTTGAAAAGCGCAGTGATCGATCCGGTGTGGATTTTCATTTTGGCGGCGAGATGAAGCATTTTTCGGCGGACAACGCAAAGTTTTGGATGATGGAGGTTTTGCTGATGGCGCTTCGCTGGGAGAGCCGTACAATGGGGCCCCTCATTACCTTGCAAAGTTGAGTGTGATTCGTCCGAGGGCAAAGAAGTAGTAACAGTGAACACAACACAATATTTTACAACCATTTTTGCTTTGCCTGCTTCACTCACAAATATACAACCCTCATAATATGATGCAGTTAGGGCTGAGCTCATTCGACCGTGAGTGTGAACTGCGAACCCACGGCCATGCTCTCCCATCGAACCGCAATGAACAGTACTTCGCGTAGCCAAAGTGTGGTAGTAGTGGCGCCACCGAAGTGGAATAGGCACTTTTTGGGCTCACTCGGGACATTGTAAAACAGCACCCAGATGTACTTGTCTACCCACATCTCGGAGGACACCAATTTGAGCGCTGCATGCGGGTCCACGCGGACCTGCGGGACGCCGCCGACATCCACCTCTTCGAAGTGCACTAGATTCTTATCAATTGACCGAAAGAGCAGCAGGTAACCCTCGTGAATTTGCCTCCTCGCAAGCAAGAAGACAGTTTTGACTGCTCGAGTACTATCTGCTGGCGGTGCAATGCGTCGGTAGAAGAGAATCGTGTCCGCATCGACATGCTGCAGCACACGAAACTGCACATCCAGCGCTGAGCCGTAGACTTTTGGAAACTCCTCCGGGTTCGAAAATATCGACCAGCTCCGTTGCAGCAAGTCGCGAGGTGCGAGTCCAAACTCCTTCTGTAACGCGAATTTGAGAGTGCCTTCGTGAATCTCGCGCTGATCTGTCCAGCCGAATACACGAGCACCAGTGCTAAGTTTCTCCGTGCTACGAGCAAAGCAAAGCACGTCGTTCGTTGCGTCGTTGATCACTTTTGCATAGGCAGCAGCAGATAGCGGGGTGACGCGGTACCGGCGAGAAGTAGCGACTCCGGGCAGCGGCACTTTGGCTGCCTCGGAGGCGTCCAGCAACTGCCCCATGCGGCTCTCGACTTTCATGTGGCACGCATTGAGCTGGTACAGTTGGTCGTTCTCCTGCTGGTACCGCTTCTTGAGCTCGGTGGCTTGTAGGTATTTACGCATGGTTGGCGTCTGTGTGCCGTTGGTGATCATCGCATTGGCTTTGGAGCTGGTGTCCTCGTCGTGCTGCTGCTGGTCTTTCCTGGTCCCCGAGAGCAGCATGGCTGCATATTGTTTGTCCAGCGCATCCAACTCGCGTCGGAGGTTCTCAAGTGTCGTCTACAGAGTGAGTGTGCAGTGCCACGAAAGACGATCAGAAAATGGGACAACACAAAAGTATGTGATTGCAAATTGAACGCACGAGTTTCTTCTTGTACGACTTCTTGACGTACTCGCGGTGCTTGAGGCGCTTGCGCTCCGACAGCTTGGCGGCTGCGACGGCGGCGCGGTCATCTTCGCTGCCAGCTTGTGTCCGGTCCATTGCGACTCCAACCACAGCTCTGAACTTTTTTTTATAATAGAAAGCCTAACTGCAATATTGACAATACGAAACATTTATTTAGAATTTGTCATTTTTGAAGACGCAAGTTGAAGGTGACCGATCTGGAGGAGAGGCACAGCATGAGTCCGAACGAAATCGGACGAATTACTGGCCGGTGTTGGTCTAGGTGCCCGCCTCGCTGGAGGAAACGCTCGCCGTGATGCTGGACGAGAGACTCGCCGACGAGCACTGCTGCACCCGACGAGCGCGCGCTAGCAGCACGTTGTACGCGACGCCATCCACGACGACCTCGCAGTCTGGCAAGTCCAACGTGATGGCGATCGCGATCAGCGCCTCGCAGGTGACGCTTGCACACATTGCAGCGATCTGCGCCGTCGTCGGCAGGGACGCGAAGGGCAGCGCCACTCCGACGTCCGAGACACACACACGGTAATTCGGGTTGGTGTATTACGGTAGCAGCACCTCGGTCAGCTCGGTCGAGTTGCAGATGGTAGCATTCGTTATGGGGGCTAGAAGAGTGAGGAAACCCAGGAAGAAGACGGCGAGTGAGGAGGTCTGCGTTGTGAAGGGTTGGGAGGGAGTCCTGCTGCTGTGATGGTGCAAAATGAGGAATGGTGGTGTCTGCGTTGCTCAAACTGCTCAGGCCTGAAGCTGCGCGGGCCAACCAGTCCAATGAAGATGTCGGGGCGAGAAACTCGCCCTATCATATAGTCCTCGGGCAGACACGCGCGAAGCAGCAGCTCTTCTAGCCACGATTACACCAATCTTGATAGATTCTTCGAGCTCTACCCGGTCGTCCGAAGGGTATCCAACGTGCTGACTTGGTTGATGCCAGTTATTGCGGTGCCACCACCAACCTTGCCTTGCCTGCGATGGAAAGCTTTCTAGCTCCAATGCTAACTAGCATCCAACGCTCCGCCTCGATCGTGGATCGCACCACGCTCTATGGATCTACGACACCACACTCGCAAACTAAACGCAGTGTGCCGTAGACATCAGGCGATCAACTCGCATTGACTTCCTTGTGCACAACTACCCCTTGACATTGTGTCGAGTCGACTAGGGGACGGTGCAGCTGCAGGGACGCGCTCTATGCTATCGTAGAACTCGAAGCTCCGCAGGATGCAGGCATGCATTGGATGTGAAGTCTTCAAGCACCAGCAGAGTGTTCAACTTGGAGCTCGTCCATAATGTACCGAACTGGTAGCTGGCTGCCGAGGCACCGTGTACAAGTTTCACGAGGGTCATGAGGATGGTGGCGAATAGTGCATGTACAAGTGTAGTATCCACAGGATCCTCACGGAAGGTTTGCTGCTCAATCGGGGACTGTGCTGAGCAGCACTGCCATCCAAAAGACATTTCCAACACGTTGCGTCAAAGTCTATCTCCAATGGAGATTTCTCCATCGCTCATTGCCGGCCATGCGCCATGACCCATGACTGCGTTGACAAGGGACTTCAACCCGATTTTTCAATTACCAGTACAGTAGACTGACGCTAAATTGGCTCATCCGCCACACGCCCACTTTCACTTCGCGCTGACTTCCAGAAATGCAGCAGCCCGGCCATCGCCCGGAGCCGCTTACCGGCCATTCGATTACGAAGAACCAAGGCCACCCGCAAACGTCAAGCGACGACGACACCCTTCTGAGCGACATCCTGGCGTTCGTCGACACGTTCCCGGCAGACAGCGACCAATTGCTAACTGAAAGCGGAAATGCGTGCGGCGGGCGATTCGAAGTCGTGGACGACACTGAAAACTTACAACCTCCTGCACTTCCTGTCCAGTCGAGAGAGGAGCGACGCCGGGAGGCCAACCGACTGAAAGACCGTAACAAATACCTAAGAAAAAAGGTTAGCAAACGACTTCCACCACCGCATTCGCTTCAGTTGGTTCTGTCGTCGGCTCTAACTTTGTGCGTTGGCTGACTCGTTGTTAGGAGAAAATCCCGAAGCTGCGAGCTGAAATCGAAGAGCTCACCAAGATACTCACAACCTACGAGAACGGCAGGACGCGTCAGGCCCCGCCGTCGTCAGGCGCTGAGGTCTTGTTGACGGGAAGAAACGAGAAGGAGCAGCAGCTGATGCAGATCGCACAGCAGAAGAACGCGCTGGTGGTGGAAAACGCTCAGCTTCGCAAGCAGTTCCACAGAGCCGCCGTCTTGTCGTCCAATCTACAGCAGATGCTCAGCAACGAGCACAAGCTGTATCTGGCCAATTCGTCGTACTTCCTGGTCCTCAAGCCTCTCACACCGCCTGACTGTCAGCGAGAGGTGAAAAGGTCGCTGAGTATCATCAGGCCGAGCATGGCCAAGAGTATCAATCGGGCGCGAGAGATCTGTGGCTGGAACGAGAAGCGCTTGACGGAGCGGTCGGACTTCCATAACTTGAAGTCGAAGCTGCTGCGCAGCAAGTCAGCGCGGTTCGTCTTCAACCAGACATGGGAAGTTTTCTTGGATCCGTTTCGGACCGAGAAGCTGTTTTCGCCCGTGATGAATGTTAGATGTCGCCTTGTGCAACGCGTGGATGACGACAATGTACTTTTCTGCTACGACCACGCTGCGTCGCATGTGCTGTCCGAGAAGACGGACGTTCCCTCAGTTAGCACGATGGCCTTGGTGACTCGAGTTACGACCGATACCGGCCACCTTATCATCACTCGTGGATTGCGACGCGGGTGTGTGGAAGTGGAAGACCTCCTTCGGTCGTCTCCATCGGACCTCAGACGCGAAATCTGGCTGGAGACACTGACATGGTGAGTACTTAGAGAGTATACGGGCATGCCATCAAACTAAGTGTTCACTCTGGGTATACAGGATTCAGTTTGAGCAGCGCGGGCAGGACTGCCAAGTGACCATCGGTGGAGTCACCCCGGCGCTCCGACAGAGCTCCTACTTCTGGATGGTCGAGTGCGTTCAGCTGGCACTTCGGTGGGAGATGGCAGTCTTTGGCCCACGGTTTCGAGCGACGTAGTGCGAAGCACTGGCGTTAGCAGCGCGCCACCAACCCAACGACAAAGGCAGAGGTGTGTAGATGTAAATTGAAAGCAGTTGATGCAGAAGACAGAAACTAGTGTAGCATGCGAATGACAGTGTATTGGGACAGTGTTGGCATAACGATTTGACAGCATTTGCAAGTCCAGAGTCGGCACCTTGAAGCTCATGTTTTAACAACGGGGAAAGGTGGCGCTACGCCAAGTTACTGCAGAAGATCGAGTCGAGATCGGGGTCAGTGCAACAACAAAATAGTGACTGCTCTCGTTCTTCGTCAAACAACGACTTGACAGTGTCAAATCGTTAGTTAGTTAGTCGAGTTGACACCACAAGACTTGACCTCGTCCTGGAGTACATGTAGCTACAACACCTCGATAAGCATGCACACTAAATGTAGTGTTCTGTGGGGCAATCCACTGCTCCATTCTGAGATTGATAAATTATGCTCATTCTTCTCGCTGGACCTGTTACACAGCTGCCACCGCTTGTGGAAGTATGAAGATCGGCCGAGCCACGACGCTTTCGTCTCCACTTTCAGCATAGATCTGACTTGGGCACCAAGGCATTGCCTGTTGCTGCCCAGTGCCTTCCTCTTCATTTGGAACAACTACAACGATTGCGGGCGACGCCGCAGCTCCATCCACAGGCATCGGCGGCGCTCCGATGTTGCGTAGAATGACCACCGGTAGCTCTACCTTCACGCTTTTGCTGAGGACAAATCGGCACTTGACTTCCAGTCGATATTGCCATCGAACGAATGCAGCACTGTTCGTGTGGGCAACAGGTCGTCCACTGAGATCGTTAATGAGCGGTAAGTACAGCATCTCGTCCAGCAGTTGACCCGCAGCCACACCAGGGAATTCCTGTGTGCACACGACACGCGTGCCCTTGCTCGGTCGGCGGTTGGGCAGTTCAACGGTCAGATCCTCGTACAACAGCACGGAGATATTGCGCACATCGCGCGACGAATAGTTGCTGATGCGTGCCTGCAGCGACAACGTGGACCCGGAAATGTGGACATCACTATCCAAACACGCCGAAACTTCGCAAGCGCCCTTAGACTTCATCAAGCTCAACAATCGCACCTCCTCGGAAGACGACTTTTGCAGCGAGCGCACCGGATGACACAGTGACGGTCGGTGCACCGCGAGGTCGTGCGAGGTCTCCAGATCTGCAGCCAGCTTCCCTTGCACGCACAATCGAGCCTTGATCGTGTACGAAACGCTGGCGTTCACTTCACGCATGGCACCTGCAAAGCCCTCCGTCACACGAAACACGGGTGGCAGTGTGTCGTCCAGTTGATAGCAGAATCGGAAGCGGTACTCGCCAGGCTCGACCTTCCTGGGCACGGGCTCAACAAGCTGAATCTGCTCGCACAAGAACTCGTCCCGCATGTTGCAGTTCGCGAGCGCGTGGTTCGCACCTTCAGACCACGCGACCGTCTCCGCACCTTCGACGTGCATCGAAAACTCTGCATCATCAACGGAAGACACGGGGTTAGCTCTGCCGCCTTAATGCAACAACGCATCATCATAACAAATGCACCTTCGCACTCGATGGGACGCGAGACCCGCAGCACCATTTGGCCTTGTACCAAAGCGCCGGCGGCGTAGCTCTCACGGTGCAGCACCACTCGGATGCTGCCCTTGACGCCAAAGCTTAAACACTTGGCCACCTTTCCCATTGCGGCGACTCGGTTGATTCAGGTCGCCTGCTACACGCGCTGCACTTTCAATTGTGCCCGACGCTAGCGAATGGGGATCTTGCGGCGCAGGTCACTGCTGCTGGCCAGTCAAGCGGAGCTCATCGCCGAGACGTGTACGGGTGCCCCTGCTCGTTGGCTGGAACTGAAGCATGGAGGTGTTAGAGACGCGCGCTGGTCTTGCGGCTGCAAAGCGTGTGCGCGATGGTGATGAGAGGCCAACTTGGTTTGTCGCGCCTTGCGAATTGCTGCGGTGGATCGTCGTCGATCTGTGCATCGCTGGACGTGTTTGAAGTGGAGTCTGGCGTGCCGTGGGAAAAGGTAGCTGCTACATGCCATGGAGAAAGCATCATACATGTAATGTACTACGATGCTTTAGTACATGTGGCTGTCTCAAGCTAGAGGCATTCAGGAGAGGCGAGTGCTGCTCTATTAATAGCGGATAGACTACGCGCCGCTATTTTGCTCGACTACTGATAGCGAAATGTACGTGCGTGATAAGACTACGGAGCCGAAGCACGTCCAAATATGGGTTGTTGTTCAAAATTCACGCCTTCCCGGCTCCATTATTCCTATATGACGCTGTACTGCCAGTTCGGTTCTGCCTACAGGGTGCACACCACGTCAACGTCGCCCGTGTCTGCACTTTTGGGCACCCCTGCGCATCGTCTTGTCCTAGTATACGTTTTCCATCATCTAAATACACCACATCGCTTCGCACCTTCCACCTCCTAGTCCAGTGTGCTTGTCGGCGACCGGACCAAGGTCATAGAACTCCTGGAACTCCTCGAGCTTCTTCCATCGCTGGCCGATTTTCTCCTGGGTGCAGCCGCCACCGCCACCGCCTGCATCACTTCAACATCGACATTCGACGGTGATGCAGCCGTAGCAGCTACTGTTGGCAACACTGCAGCTGTTGGGGCGTACGCTGCTCCCAGCACCAGTTTTCGTAGGATTTCGACTGGGAAGTCCACCGAGACACTGCGACAGAGACGGAATTGACACTTGATGACGAGGCGATACTTGGTCGCCAAGAAGTGCGAATGGATAGCGGCAGACACTAGCCGAGAAGGGGACGTCTTAGTGACTAGAGGCAGATCCAGCACCTGCACCAGCTTATTTCCCGCCTTAACACCCGGGAAGTCCTGACGACTGACACACTTGGACCCTTCTGACTTTTGGTTCGAGGTGCCCAAGTCTACTGAGACGTCTTCGTACAGCATCATGGACAGTTTGTTCATGTCCTTGGATGTGTCATTGTGAACTTTAGTCTGCGCCAACAAAACGTCTCCAGCGACGTGGACGTTGCTAGACAGCTGCGCCGAGACGGAGCACGTTCCTTTCTTCATCAACCGCAACATGTGGATCTCGGCCGAGGCCGAGTTCTCCAGCGAACGAACGGGTTGGCCAATGGGTGGCTGCTGCACCACGAAAGTCTTTTTAGCTTCCATGTCGGCTGAGAATTTACCCTTCACCGTCATGACGGCAGTGGCCGAGTAGGTTAGCGAGGCGTCGATGCGGCACATGACGCCGGCGTCGCGGCCCGAGATGTGGAACGAGTTGGGCAGCGTGTCGGCCAACTGGAAGCAGATCGGGTACACGTACTCTCCAGGCTGGTACGACTGCTGCTCGGAGCTTAGGACGACCTGGCGAATGTAGTCAAACGTGGCCAAACGTTAGACACTTACGCCGGTATGAAACACTGCGATATCATACGTTATTAATAACTGAGACCGTGACTTCATCGCACCTCTTCGTCCAAGTGCAGGTGCTCTCTCAGATACACAGCAGCGGCCTGGCCGCCGCCTTCGGTCCACGTGAGCAGTTCCTTGCCGCGGATGCGCAGCACCAGCGCTGTTAATTATCATTTTGCTGTCGTTAGTGGTGTTTGTTAACTGCCAGTTAGGGTGCGAACAAGGCCACTAACGTTTCAGAACATGAATTAATGGCACTCACAGGTGAAGTCGAGCGGCTCCGTGACGCTGAGCACGACGCTGCCGTGCAGCAGGTCGCCTGCGAGATAGTGCGAGCGGTCCAAGGCCACCTTGAGGCTGCCTTTCACGCCGAGGCCGAGCGCTTTCGCCACTTTGCCCATGCTGTCGCGTCGAGGTTCGTTCTTGAGGTAGGGGCGATAATTGTCGAGCAAATTGTCAAGTGAGAGAGCACCTTGAAGCGGGCGCGCTCTGTCCCCAATTCAGCCAATCCGCAGCCGCAACGGAGGGTGGGAACTTTCCCAGAAAGGCCCGGTTATGTCCGATAGAGCAAATCGCGTGATTTTGAAAAAATAAAGAGAGAAGAAGGAAACGGTTATAAATCAGCACTACACAGGCGAAAGCACGCATACCGGTACCGGTAAGCTTACGCCTTGTTCAGCGCCCAGAGCGCGTGCCTCGTAGTTCAAACGTGTACATGTAGCGTTCGTGTGTGTGCAAAAGAAAACTGATGAAATCACTGCTTTATGAGAGTGAGAGGATTCAATTTGGTCTAAACAACTGAAGGCAACTGCTTCGAAGTAAATAACATGGGGTGACGTCATAATGAAATCAAGATAAACGTGAAAAGGTTGTATGTATGCGCACGTTTTTAAAAAAACGTGCGCATCCTTACACAATAAATAACGGCTAGTGTGCCCGTCTGCCAATTTTTGAACAATATAGATGATAAAGTAACTTACATTACGTAGGACGATTGAAGAAAAAGAAACATGAAGTCGGGTACGATAGACAGTGCTGTAAATGAACTATCGCTACAGCTAAGACGGGTGCAGCAACGATTTGAAGCTCAAGCATGCGGTAAAAGATGGCTACTTCTGAAGTTGAAGTGCGTGTCACTGCTGCAAAGAGTCCCTGCCAGACTGCAAGCCGATCCTGTGGTGCTGGTTGATCGGCGCTGAGGCCCCATTGGGCCCCCCAAGCCATGAGGCAATGGCACGCCGTAGCAAGCCGTAGACATGCATTGCAAAGCGAGTCTGCCGAGTGATATTTTCGCTGCCACGCCGGACTGACTCGAACCGATTAGCTGCGTTTGGAGTGAGTGCTCGTCGTTTCGCCGCTCACCATTGAAGCCACTCGTGCCTCTCGTTTACAGGATGACGACTATCGTCTCGGTTTTGAGGACGGCGCTGTTGCTGCTGAGCGTGGACACCGCCACAGACAATCGAGGCCTGCGATCGACGGAACTGGAGCAGAAGCTCCGCCTGACTGCGGCGACGAGCTCCAGCTCCAAGGTCGTCGCATTCGTTGCGAATTGGTAGCTCCGTTCGCAAAGGAGGCGGCAACTTTCGCCCTGCTATGATGGCGCCACCGTGACGCTTCCGTCTCAAATACACGGCTAACAACCCGCGATCGACAGATTGGTTGTTCCCACGAGATGTTAAGCGTTATTTTATTCATTTGTCTTTTATTTTCTTATGAAAAAGAGGATTAGCCTCGAAGGCCATTTTCCTTCTTATAACACAAATGTTGGGATCTGACCATCTGGGAGTACGTCCGTGCCTGTTTATTGAGCCCAGCTCGGGCTTAGCGATTTTAATGTGTTTTGGCTGCTCAGGGCCATGGACAAGGAGTTTGACGACGATGCTGAGGATGAGTCCATTGACGACGAAAAACTCGCTAATGTTGTCGATGACAACAGCGATGGCGACGGCGACGGTGAAGTCATCGACGACTGCAGTGACAACGACGACTACGACTACGACGAAGAAATCTTTGATACTTCAAACGGAGAAGACATTGCCTGGCAGAAACTTGCAATGCATATAACTGCATTATAAGAACCATGAATCCTTCTTATACTGTAATAGATTTACTCATTAGAAGATTTCATTTTTTCTGGTAGCTTTCTTTTAACATCCCTGACGACAACGCACTCGTTAAGTCTCCCCGGAGCCGTAGGAAGCTTGTCCATTGGACTTCGGCGACGCTGGACTGTCCAGCGTCGCCGAAGTCCCTCCTCGAAGGATACCACTGACTGCTCAGCAAGTGCAGGCATGGCCGCCTTAAAGACCATGTGTGGTCGTAGGGACTATGGCCTCCTTCCTGAATGATGATCTCCTGTTGCGTTTCTAGCATAACACCCTGGTTTGCGTTCAAGCAGACATGGAAAACACAGCCAAGCGGAGCGAGCACGCCGTTCAAGGCTCCAACAGAATGGCATTTCAGTTGAAAGCTGGAGGACAGCGGACTGTGGAGTTGGTAGACGGCGGGGAAGTCATATTCGCCAGAGCCATGCATCCTTGGCTTCGCCACTATCACGATAGTATAGGCTATTAAAATATGTTGTAAGGTAGTAAAGGTACCCAAGCTGTCAGCTTGGCGTACCTTGTCATTCAGGAAGTCGTTCTGCCGACTATAGACGATCTACGCCCTCGCTGACTGCTCGGCGCGCCACCTCCCCCGACCACGCGACCTTCTCCTCATCGCGTACGCCCGAGTACTGTATCAAGGTGAACACTTCCTGGCATATGTGAAAGACCGGTTGACCATGTACCATTGCAATGATTAGGCTTCACAACGCGCAAGAATATTAAACGGTGTGTTGCAGGATACCTCCGACGTTATATCTCGCGGTCTAGCGCCACGCGTACATGTACATTTCACGTTGCAGTCCCGCGCATCGCGCAGAATTGTGTGGGAGTCCGCCATTAGATTTGCGCGATTAGACTCATGCCTTGGACTGCGTGTCAAAATCTCGTCTGTTTCGTTTCAAAGGTGAGGTCCATTCCAGTCATTTAATCTAGCTAACGATCCAGGAAATGCCTAAATCTCATCTGGTCCAGTTTGTCGGCACCGACTTTCGCAACCTCGCGCTATTTTAATACTTCTATTAAAATAGTTCCCAAGAGAGGAGGTATTAATATAACTTGTGCATCAAGGTCGGACAGAGCTTTCTCATCTTGAAAAGATCGATCAGAGTAAATCGCCAAGAACAGATTGGTTAGGATGCCATGAACGAGAATTCTAACAACGGGTTTCAGGCACACTTAGGACCTCTTTCGCCGAATTAGGTAGATCTTAGCTTCATTCGTTTCGTGAGTGAAGATAGATTGTGTATCGACTTCCTTGTTTGGAGCACGCACGTAGAGTTGTCGTGAGGTTGTGTGACACACCAGCAGTGGCATCACTACATGTACAGTACCGGTATTCCCCGGACTGAGTAACAATTCGCACAAGCGCTGGTGAGTTGCGGGGCCAGGAATTATTGTACCAATTATTGTGCTAAACGTTGCTGCGAGATCAGGGATTCAACTGAGGCAATGAACGATAAATGTCCAGGCAAATACTGTGCATGCATTTGAAATACGGATCATGGGGCACAAGCACAATCAGCATGAGCGAGGTTCTGTTATTTTTTACGGGGTCGACTTCAACGAGCTCGGCTCGCTTGGCTAGTCGACAGCTCCACGCAGATTTTCGCAGAGAACATATCTCGTCTATCCACTTGCACGAAAGAATGAGCAAACCGCGAGACCCCGAGACTGCGGACGCCGCGGTGGCAAGGCAGCAACTTTGCCCTCACCACTGAGCACCACTGCAAACATCCGACGTAAGCTTCGACCACGCGGAAGGCTTGAGGTGTCTCCACATGTCCCGTGTGAGGTCGTGTCGTGTGTGCAAGGTTAGCGGGAGCAGATGAAGGCACCGCGAACGAATTTTTCTGCTGTTGGCTGCCAACTTGGCAGGCTCATTACATTGTGACGTTACGACGCGACGTCGGAGTAGTCAGTTGCGGCTTTGGTGAGAGACCGGAAGACCCCGCAGCGGAACCGATGGACTCCATGATGGAGGAATGTCAAGCACGGCTGAGCCTTTACCTAGCTAATGCAGCATGAATTTATGGCTTTTTACGAATGGTCTTAATGCAAGTCGTTGCTGTTGCGATCACGTTCGGAAGCAGGTCCACCCTTGATTAACGTTAGCTATCGACCATAGAACGGGGCTTCGGCGACAGGATGCGCTCCATGCGCCAACATTGCACGGCGATCTACATGCGAAGGCTCCGATCGCGGCGCTGCCTTTTCGCCTTCCAGAGAGAATCCCCATCGTTCAAATCATCCCAAAATCAACGAGTTCTTCTGCAGAGCTCGTTGTCCATAACTGTACCGATATTAATACATGTACACATGTAATGCTGTTGACGACCATGAAATTGACAAGCATCAAGGGTAACCTTACAACCGAACGCTCGTTGCCTGGTCTCTTTGCCCTTGGCAATGTTACACATCCTACGCAATACCGGTACGCAACATCCGAGTTTGGTGTTCGAGCGATTCGTAGCTGGAGCCAGCTCTGGCCGATCCTTCCCGCTTCCTTGCCCTTTTGCTTGCGGTAGGGGGCATGGTCATGCTCTCTGCAGTCGGTTGCAGCGCCTCACTTTCACTCTCGCCACCATCTCGACACGAGCAGATCGGTCAGAGTACACTTTTCTCCGGAGAAGTACTGAACAGCTTCACCATGAAGTTCTTCGCGCCCCTCGTTGTGGGCGTCATCGCCTTCCTCTCGTCGCAGGTCGACGCCAACGGTGTCTGCTACGACCCCAACCACGGCACAGGCATGGACGCCTCGTCGGTGCAGGCTGACATGCAAACCATCGCCAACCACGGCTTCGACAGCGTGCGCACCTTCATCTCCAAGTTCGGCAACACGGAAATTGGCCCCATCATTGCGGCTGCCGGCCTCAAGGCGATGCTCGGTGTTCCTTACCCACAGAGCGACTACCAGGAGCAGATGGCTGCCGCCATCAAGGCCGCGCAGGCTGGAGGTGTGTACGCCATTATGGTCGGTAACGAGAACCTGGCAGGCGCTTCCAGCGTCCCCGGCGACATGATCAGCGTCATTCAGCAGATCAAGTCACAGGTGCCCGACGGCGTGCTGGTCGGCACGGTGCAACGCAACACGGAGGCGATTAACCACGATTCCGTGTCGGGCTGGTCGGACCTCGTGAACAACTGCGACCTGCTCGGTGTAAACGCCCACCCGTACTTCACCCCCAACACGGTGGCGGAAAATGCCATCGAGGTGCTGAAGAACCAGTGGCAGACCATGGTGGGCACCTTCGGCAGCAAGCTGGTGCTGACCGAGACGGGCTGGCCTTCGAGCGGCTCGCTCATGGGCAACATCGGCAGCGCTGCTGGCGCGAAGACGTTCTACAACGCGTACCAGCAATGGAGCAGCTCCATGGGCGAGAAGTTCTACTTCCAGATGTTCGACACGCCCTACAGAAGCGAGGAGTACGAACAGACCTTCGGTGTGGTGACGTTCGATGCGCAGGACAAGTTCAGCATATCGGCGCAGGTGTCGGTCTCGATCGGCCAGCAGACCAACCAGCAGCAGCAGACTCCGTCCACGGAGACCCCGACCTACCAGCAGCAGACCCCTGGTACCGAGGCGCCGACGGAAGCTCCCACGCAGGCGCCGATTAATGCTCCGACGGAAGCCCCCACGCAGCCGCCGACAGAGGCCCCCACGCAGGCGCCGACGGAAGCTCCAACGCTGCCGCCGACTGAAGCGCCAAAGGAAGCTCCCACGCAGCCGCCGACGGAAGCCCCTACGCTGCCCGCTATCTACCAGAGCTCGGGCTCGGCTGACTACAACACCACTTCGAGCTCGAGCGAGATTCAGCTCGGTTCGGCATCGGTCTCGGGCAGTGGTGATGAAGCGGGTATCTCCAGCGGCAGCTCGGCCTCGACGGAGTCTTCGGAGTCCTTGGACAACGAGAAGCAGACGAAGATGCCGGGCAAGACTGGTACTACCCAGCAGCAGACTACCCAAGACGCTACCACCGCCGGCACCAACTCGCAGGCTCAGCAGCAGGGCGACACGCAGCAGGCTAACACCCAGAGCAGCGGCGGCGGTGCCTCGACCACCGTGATCTTCGGTCTCGTTGGTGGTGCGTGTGCTGCCCTTGTCGCCTTCGGCTTCATCTACCAGTCTCGCAAGCGTGCTGCAGAGCTCGAGGCTGTTGAGGGCAAGCACGACGGTTTCTCGGTCACGCCGATGCAGAACCACTGCGCTCTGTAAGTACATTCTTAGACTTTCGCGCATCAGGAACACCCTGGTGTCGGGTTTTGTTTAAGTCGAAGCTTCTTCTTGTTCTAAGCTTACAATGAAATGGTTATGGAGCTTTGATGTACTTCGTCGCTATCCCGATAGTCTTGTGTTATTGCGCTCCTCCTGTCTTGCCGCCATTTGAGTGCTCTTTTCACTTCAGAGATTGTTGGTTCGGCATCTGATACGCTTGATCTACACTTGCTGCTGCTGCAGATACCCCGACAGTCTGAAGCGTGCTGTTTTGGTGAAGAATTGTCAGTGGAAATCCAAGCTGACGCTAGGGCTCATCAAGAACGAGCAACGCACTTCGACGCGATAGCTCCAGCTCACAAAGCGTGAGGTGGTCGAAGGCCGCATGGCGCAGCCAGAGAGCCACTCCACCAAATGCAGCGACACCGTCTTGTCCGCGGATTCGCCTGCCAAAAGACCTGAGAACTCCCCCTCGCAGAGGCACGTCGAGGTGCGCGTATCACTTCCTCGCTTGTGATGTAGCACCAGGTCCTCGCAGAGCCGAAGCGATAGCGCTCGAACGTTCATTTTCGATAGATTGAAAACGGAGCAGCGCACCATCACCTTCTCCCCGAGGGTGAACACGTCTCGGTCCATGAAGGCTGAGAGCTGGCAAGTCCCTTTGCGAAACATCGTCATCATCCAGACTTCTCTGCTCGTAGAGCGTTCCAGCGGCGAATGAGTTGTGCTGTCGGGACTGGAACCAGCACAAATTCTCGTTTTGTCTCCAAGTCAGCTCGGAATGCGCCCAGGACGGGTTGACGAGCTCTTAGTTCATACTTCACTTGAGCGCGGATATTTCTAAGGCGACCAGCAGATCGGTTCGACAGTTGAAAACTACCTGGCAGTGTCGGCTGGAGGTGGTAGCTGAATGGGTAGGTATAGTCTCCAGGAGGGAAGCAGCTCTCCTGGTTGTACGGGATCTCTAGCTGTTGCTGCAAAAACACCCTCTTGTCATGGCGACGCTTGCTGTTCTCGCCTTGGCGTTTGGTCCACGCAATGGTCTCCGAGCCGCTGATGTCAAGAACCAAAGCTGCCGCCACGAAAACAAAAGAACGTTAGCTCACATACCATTAGAATGAAAAACAAAGACTTCACCTCCGTTGCAACGGATTTCTTCCTCGACTGAGAGGAAAATCGAGCCTTGAACCACTTCTCCAGCTTGATACTTGTCGCGCTCCAATTCCAGACGAAGGCGGCCTTTGACGCCAACACCCAACACTTCCCCATTGCCCAAGATCAATTTGGCGAATGACGAAAGGAGGCTAAGGTAAGCAAGTACATGAATCGAAAGTAGGTGCTGGACGCGAAGAATCCTCTTTTGAACCCATCTAGAAGTTGAAGCTAACAAATATATTCAAGGAGTGAGCTGAGCTCACAGGCCCTTAGCCTTGTGGTCCGTCATGGCCTGTGCCGATGCCGTCGCCACTTCTGTCACCAGTGGAGCCAAAATCTTCACAGGGATCTCGATGTGCACGTTCGGGCTTATGCGGAACTTGCAGCGGACTTCGACATGGTGACTCGTCCCGACCAGACTTGAGGTCATCGGAGGAAGGACTGCGTATCGCTCGGAACGTCCGACCAAGTCCAGCGAATACGTTTGGTCGACCGTAGTAGCTCCAGCCTTCACCCCAGGGAAATCCTTCTTGGCGAGGCAAGTCTGAGCCTTGATCTCTCCGTGGTCGCTGTTTGCACGGATGACGAGGTTCTCCACGAGACGCACCGACACCGATTTCACGTCCATACTCGAGCCGTTTACAACGGAAGCTCGAATCTGCAGCGTCTCGCCAGCAACGTAGACATCGCGTTCTAGCGACCCCGAGACCTCGCAGTTCCCTTGACGGATCATACCCAGAAACTTCGCGTGCTGGGCAGTGGCGTCAGTGCGTGGCTGGACGAGGTGCGCTGTCTGGGCAGGTTTCACGAGAAGCGGCCGGTCCGTCTTGATGTCGGCGCTAAAAGTGCCCTTCACAGGCAACCGCAGCTTGAGTTCGTACGTGACCGCTGCGTTGATGTCGCAGATCTCTCCAGCGTGACGACGGTCGACGTGGAAGTTGCCCGGCAGAGTCGAACGGAGCTGGTAGTTGAACGGGAAGACGTACTCTCCGGCCGCGAAAGACTCGCGGTCGTCACACAGCATCACTTGGTCGGCCATCAGCGCGTTCTTTAGCTTGCGTGGCACGACCACTTCGCCGTACACCTCGTTGTACTTGACGTACTCTTCACCGTTCACCTCCAGAACGAGAGCTGTTGGTAAAGAGTTGCAAAACAATTGGTAAGTACGGACGGCTACGGACCTTTTACAGTGTAGTGGACGACAATTGCATCATTCACCTCCTTTGGTCTTGATCTCATCGGAGACCGACAAGTACACGGTGCCGTTGACGACGTCCCCGGGCTCGTAGCTTCCGCGGTCGAGTTCGATACGCAGGCTGCCTTTCGAGCCTACACCCAAAGCCTTGGACAGTTTCCCCATAGTCGAAGTGAAGCTTGGCGATGTGGAGGATGGACTGCAAATGTCAAAATGGCCTTCGATCAAACGGACTCTCTGATGTTCGTGCGGTAATGGCTTGATTTTCTTTCTGGACGCCAAGTGCGGATACCAGTACTATTATATCCACCGTCGTCAAGCTGAAAAGTCCCGACATGGCAAATCGCCATAAGTACACGTACCACGAAGGATAGGCACGCCACGTTGGATCCATTCGCGCTCACCTCTGGCGCATGGCGGCCATCACCTGCTACATGTATCATCGGAGGTGTCCTATGAGGGCTTGCCGATGGACCATCAATTTGGAATATATCTCCTTGCAAAACTGCTTTATCGCTGGAACAGTTGCAGTTGTGTCCATACCGGTAGCCTACTTTCGAGCGTTGCCTTGTTTCGTTCTGCAAACATCTCTCGAATGACGTTATGCGTGACGGCCCCGTCCAGGTGCTCGCCAGCAGGATTCCTGGCAAAAAGCCGGTCTGTCGGTGGTTGATCGGGCGAGTGGGGCTCAGGAATGAGGCTTCGAGCAGAGAGCAACTCTGGCAGTCGAGTCAACAACTCCGAGAACAACGCGACCGGGTATGGCACCCGCTCATGTTACGCAGCAGTTGATTTGCGTTCGACTCCTCTCTTTGAATGGAGCAGAGCACTTGAGCGTCGACTCCTCGCCAGAAAGTGCGGTTGATGCCTGTCACCGCTTGACTTCTCCAAGTGGTTTACCGGTATCTGTGCATTTGAGTCGTGTTGCGAACAGCCACGGGCTCAGCCCGTCGGGCATGCCTGCACGGCGATGTCTCTCTCTCAATTGCGCTCTTCTCACAGCCAGCCAGCAGAGCTCTCTCTCTCAAGTACCAGTACCGTCAATCTCGTCATGCAACCCCCGACTGGTACAGCACATGTATCGCAGCAACGTGAGCACACTCGAAGCAGCTGGAAAGAGCCGGCAGCAGCTGTCCGCTAATGCCATCGCGAGCCACACAAGTCGCCGATCTCCGTGCCACGGGCGCAGCGGCTGGACACACTAAGTTGCTGCGACTATCGTCGATCGCCGTTCCCCCCTTGGTTCCTGTCCGACTGCAACCCGTTGCAGTCGGACAGACAAACCAACCGCGGTCTCACTTTCACTCTCTCCTTCTTCTCGACACGAGCGGAGCGTTAGATTAGCCGACAGCTACTAGCTCCACTTTTCCAGGCAAAAGTACTCGCGACCACCAGCATGAAGTTCTTCGCGCCGATCGTCGTGGGCGTCATCGCCTTCTTCTCGGCGCAGGTGGACGCCAACGGCGTGTGCTACGACCCGGACCACACCAGCGGCAAGAGCGACTCGACCGTGCAGGCCGACATGAAGACCATCGCCGGCGCCGGCTTCACGAGCGTGCGCACGTACATCTCCAAGTTCGGCAACACGGAAATGGGTCCCATCATTGCGGCCGCCGGACTCACGGCCGTCCTGGGTGTGCCGTACCCGCAGAGCGACTACCAGGAGCAGATGGAGGCCGCCATCTCGGCTGCCAACGCTGGCGGCGTCTACGCAATCATGGTCGGCAACGAGAACCTGGCGGGTGCCTCTAGCGTCCCGAGCGGCATGATCGACGTCATCAACCAGATCAAGGCCCGCGTGTCCGTCAAGGTCGGCACTGTCCAGCGCAATACGGAGGTGATCGGCTGCCAGAGCATTTCGGGCTGGTCGGACCTGGTCTCGGCCTGCGACGTCCTGGGCGTGAACGTGCACCCGTTCTTCAACCCCGGCACGACAGCCGACTGCGCCATCGACGTCGTGGACAAGCAGTGGCAGACCATGATGAGCAACTTCGGCGACAAGCTGCTGCTGACGGAGACAGGCTGGCCGTCCAGCGGCTCGGTCTCCGACAACACCGGCAATCTGTCGGGCGAGCAGACCTTCTACAGCGCCTACCAGCAGTGGAGCAGCGGCCTCGGCGAGAAGTTCTACTTCCAGTTCTTCGACACGCCCAGCAAGCCAGAGGCCTACGAGCAGACCTTCGGCCTGTACACGGCGGACTCGCAGCCCAAGTTCACTATGTCCCAGCAACAGTCGACCTCGACTTCGACCTCGACATCCCAGCAGCAGCAGACGCCTGCCCCGACCACTTCCGCCCCGACGCCTACGCCGACCACCGCCGCCCCGACACCGGCGGGTACCCCGGAGCCCTCTACGGCCACTCCTACGCCCACCCCGGAGACCTACCAGAGCTCGGGATCGAGCGAGACTAACACCACGTCCTCCTCGACTTCTTCGACTTCGAACTCGGACGACTCGGTTCAGCAGGGATCGGCCTCGTTCCCGGGCAGTGGCAACGATGTGGGGGTGTCAAGCTCTAGCAAGAGCTCCTCGTCCACGGAGCAGGACTCGAAGACCGGTTCCAAGTCGCAGCAGACGTCTGAGACTACGCAATCCACTGCGGCTGTCAGCTCCATCGGTAAGAGCTCAGAATCGCAACAGGAGCAGCAGACGTCCAGCAAGAACGACGACAACAACATGCAGGAGGTCAACACCCAAAGCTCGAACAGCAGCTCCGGTGGTGTTATCGGACTTGCTCTCGGTGGTGGCGTCTGCGCTATGCTGGTTGCCTTCGGATTCATCTACCAGGCTCGCAAGCGTGCGCAGGAGCTGGAGGATGAGGACAAGGACGTACACTTCTCGACCGTCACGCCCGTGGAGAACATCTGCGCACTTTAAGCGAACAAGCAGCATGTAAACAGTTTTGTCATTGAATCAACCAATTTCAATATTTTTTGAGGTTGTGCTCCTGTTGTCTGCAGTACTTCACTACTTCGTACGCGTGTACAAAGCTCATAGTGTCCTCGTTTCGCAGCTCAAATAAAGTTTAGATTGAATCGAGCTTCATCACAAATGAAGCAGATGAAAGCTGTAGCTGTACACCTTGCTCGGTCATTCCTACTGCATCACCGCTGCAGGTGTTGCTGCTGGAGCTGCTGCCGGCGTTCCAACTCCCGTTGCAGCTGGGGCCGACGCCTTCACAGCTCCCAGCCCAACGGCAGCAATCGCAACTACAGGTGGCTCGAAGTCGCTGGCACTCACTCGCTTCTGAACCGAGTGCAAGGCCGAAATGGTCTTGGCAGCCATGATGCCAGCACGGAAGCGACGGCGAGCGTTGTAGCGCTTCATTTCCTGAGTGAAGTGTGGCAGGGCATCGCCACTGACCCCGTGGATGTCGGCCACCCACGGGTGATCCAGCACCTGCTGGGCGGTGAATCGCTTCTTGGGGTCCACGACCAACAGCCTCGAAATCAAGTCCTTGGCCGAGTCCGACACGCAGTCCCAGTACGGACTCGGGTAGTCGTAGACACCCGATTTAATCGACTGGAAGAGAGCTGCATTGTTCTCGTCGTAGAACGGAGGGAAGCCGCACAACAGGATGTAGGCGATGACTCCGAGACTCCAGAGGTCTACCTCCGCTCCGTACGGGCGACCTTCGAGGATCTCCGGGGCTACGTAACCGGGTGTGCCGCATGCCGTCTGCATGAGCGAGTCGCCCTTGACGAGCTTGGCTAACCCAAAGTCGGCAATCTTGATCTCTGCATCGTCGTCCGTGGACTGGTACAACAGGTTTTCAGGTTTCAGGTCGCGGTGCACAATGCCCTTCTGGTGGCAGTACAGCAGAGCATCAGCCAGCTTGTTGACCACGCAGCTAGCCTCCTTCTCGGAGTATTTCTCCTTCTCCACGATGCGGTCGAAGAGCTCACCGCCACTCATTTCCTCCATGACCATGTAGAAGGTCTTGTGGCAGTCAAACACCTCCTTCAGCTGCACAATGTTCCTGTGGTGCACAACCTGCAGCACTTCCACCTCAACTCGCAGCGCCTCCTCATCCTCCGCCGTCAAACTCGCCTTGTCGATGCATTTGACGGCCCATCGCGAGTTGTCTGCCTTACTGATAGCGCTCTTCACAGTTGCGAAGCTTCCACTGAAAAAACAGGCACAAAGAACATATTTTCAGCTTCCACGTTGCCAACACAGCACAACAACCTTCACGTGCAGAGAGAGTCACGTACGTTCCCAGCGTCTTGCCCAACTTGTAGTATTTGCTACACTCGTCCTTCTTGTAAAATTCCGTGACTTTCTTCATGATGCCTGTCATGGTCGAGCGAGGAGGGGCACGAAAGTGACTTCGTGCAGGATACGGAGGGGGTCACCTGAAGCAGGTTTCTTCTTGAATGAGGAGGTGTTTCGGCAGCGCTAGCGACGACAAGGCAGAAAATAGCGACTCGAGCACGGCATCGAAACCGCCATTCTCGTTCTCGTCACCTCCGCTCTTGTCCTGTGTCGCCTAAATACATGTAACCAGCATGCCAGTAGATTAACCTTCAACAGTGGGTGCCACCAACGCCATTTGCCAACACGGAATGAGAAAACGCAGACGACTGACAACTAATCTGCGGCAGTGCACGCTAACTCCGTTAGCATTCCCAGCAAAACAGTCTATCAATATGGTTCTATCTAGTATGGACGGGAGGACTTGCGCGCCTTCCGGATGCCCGCGGGGTCGAGCCCTGTCGTCCTTCTGCTTGAGGACGTCGACGACGCCGTCGAAGAGTAGCCGTCGCTTGCCTCAGCCGACGAGCCGGCAGCGCCGGGCACCGTCCACTTGCAGAGTCGCGTGTCTTCGCCTCCTGTGTAAAGCGTCGTGCTCTCCGGGTCGTAGTATATGCAGCGAACGCAGGCTTTGTGGCCGCCCTTGAGCGCCGCAGCGTGCTGCAGCTTGCCCGCCGAGGCAGCGTCTGTGCCGATGTTGACCGCGTTCATGTCTCCGTCGTGATTGCCGGCCAGCAGGAAGAGCTCGTTGGACTGGTCGTCGTACACGCAGTCGATTAAATAGTCGGTGGCCAGGCCGTTGCTGTTGCAGTCGTCTCGGATCGTGGCGTAGTGGTGCAGTCTCTCGGCCGTCCAGACGTTCCACAGGTCCAGCGTCTCCGTGCCCGTGAGGCAGTAGATGTTCTCCTTCTGCGGGCCGAAGAAGCCCAGGGTCGTGACTGCGCTCTCGACGTTCAGGATGCTCTCGAGCGCGTCGTCCTCGTCCGGAATGCGGCAGTCAAAGAAGCACACGACGCCGTCCTCCGAGGCCGTCGCCACGAACGCCGGCTGCGTCGGATGGAAGCGCACTTTCGTGACGGCGTCCACGTGGCTCTCGCCGTACTCGCCGAGCTTGGAGCCCGTGCGCACGTCGTAGAACAGTGCGCATTCGTCCGTTCCCGCGGCCAGCAGCGTCTCACCGCAGCCAATCGACAGGCTCCAGACCTCGCGACCGACCGGCACGACCATGGCCGGCAGCGCCGTGCGCGTGTCCCAGAGCTTGACGCATTCATCACTGGAGCACGTGGCCAGCTGATGGGGCGACGACGGAGAAGTCCACACCTCGTGGATCGTGCTGTTGTGCGCGTGGAACTCGTGCAGCAGCGCCAGTGTCTCGAGGCTGCGCAGCTGCAGCTTGCAAGTGGACAGCGCCAGCGCCAGGCCGCTCCGGTGCGCCGTCGGCTGGCAGTCCAACACGTAGTCGTAGTCGAAGTCCTCGCTCGGATTCGCCACTAAGGACGTGTCGCTGCCGCCTGTGAACGAAGCCACCGCGGTCTGCGCCAGCGTCAGGCCGCCACGCTCAAGTGCAGTGCGCATGACAAGGTCAATTCAACAGTGGCTACAGTCGATTGTGTAGCCATGTGATTACTGGCCGTTGAACATTTGTCGATGTGATTGGTTAAAATACTGCTAAACTTCCAACCAATCGAACGAGGTATAGATTACTTGCAGATAATCAGATCTGAGCACTTCAACCAAACCTTTATTGACAGCGGATGGACGGACAGTTGAAGCGCCACATTCGCTCGCGTCGCAACTCGCTGGGCGAGACTCCACCCTCGCCACAAACGCATCATTCTATTGCAACCGGAACGGCTCTACGTACGAGGGAGCAGGCTCGCCACGAGCTCCAACAGGCTTCCAGTAGTCGCGAGAATGCCCCGAGTCCACCTTTGCGCGAGGAGTCGTCGGCCCACACAGATATGGCCGCGAATGGCCATGAACGGTTAAATTACAGTGGTGACGCAAGCGGCGGTAACGAGCGCAACCCCGACTCGGACGTATTCGAGCAGTCCTCGATGTACGTGGACGAGGAGCAGCTGCTGGAACTGCGTCGGAGACCTCCCGTGGCTTTCGTGGTGCGGAATGTCGCGACGAAAGAGGAGCAGGTGCAAAGTGCGGTGGTGACAGCAACACTGACCACTGGAACAGGGGCGATCAAAAGAGGACAAAGCTGGCACTCGCCTGTGCATGTGCCGCTGGCTCATCGCAAGCTGGTGCAGCCGCCAGAGATTTTCAGACAGGACCCACCATTCCGACCGATCGCACCACGAGCGCCGACCGTCGCGAAGACAGGACGGTGGCGCGATAAAGCTGGCGGTGTGACGTCTCGGATGACGCACAAACCAGCGAAATTGACTCCGATGACGAAGCCAACGTCGGAATTTCGCGACCAGCTTTTAAATCGGTACGTGGAGCAGATTGTCCACTTCCAAACTAGGTAGTATTCCCCCATAACTGTTGACGTTTTGGTTGTACCGATAGGGCATTCGTGCAGAAGCTTCGGGAGAAGAATAAGGAGCTGTTTGATCGACTCGTGCAACGATTTGCAATACTACGGCAGATTTCGGAGAGTGATCACGCCTGCCCCAGTACGGACAACAATTCCTCCACGTCGCCCACAAACACGAAGTTTTCTGGCGTTGAGGATGCTATCCTGTTCTTCTTGAACGCCAAACACAAGCACGACGTCTTGTATTTCAAACGAAAAAATGAGAGAGGGATAAAACCCGCCGAAAGTGCGAAGCTATCGCTTGGGTTTTCGTCGGCGCCTGCAACCACAGGGAAATATATGCCGTACGACTTGGAGCAAACCGATGAAGCACTTAGATCCGGTGCCGGCGACTACTTCATGATGACGTCCACATCCCTCGTGCATCACTCGAACAATAATGACAACGACGTATCTGGTGAGGTCATCACGTTGTCGCAGTGGATCATGGAGAGCAAAATGTTCTCGTTGCTACTGGCAGGAATCCCGCTGTTCCAAAAGTTTCTCGTCCGGAAAGTTTTTGTGGGGTGGGTTCGTGCAATTCGCCTTACCATCTATCGTGACAACTGCAAGCGCATCGCTCAATGTCTGCCGCTTGCTCGTCAATCTTTCGTTCGACCGATGCTGCACTCGTGTCGCGCTCTTCGTGATATTCAAGAGATCCGATCGTTGACATTACCGAGCACTCGACCCGCAGTGGATCTTGTTGCGGTTCAAGAACATCAGAAAGAGCGTTTAGCAACTGCAGAGGTGAAGCTGATTGATGCGAAAGAGAAGCTGCTCGGTCTCATGGAAGAAATGGTGCAGAAAATCTATGACGACCTCGAGCCTCCGACCAATTTGGACGATTTATACAGTGCCGAAGCCGCGTCCGTCCGAACAATAAACGCGAAGTGGAAGTCTGCTCCGATTGCTGCAATGCGCCAACGAAAAGCCGACTTGCAGCGTCAAAAAGATGCTGCAGTCCAGGACATGTCCTTGCTGGAAACGTATATTCGGATGATGGATTATATGTTCACAGAAAGTCTCTACTTGATGATCATCGGCTGCGTTCAACACTTACGTGAAGAGCTATCGACCGAGGACAATTTAGGCGCGATCTGTGCTGCTGTGACGATCGTTGGCGACTCCCTAGAACTCGCCCCATCGCTCGACCAAACTAAACACGTGTTCTTGGATGGCTTAGCTCGTCTCATTCGCCTCGTGAGCAACTTCCGCTTTACTAAGAACGCGGCCACGTGGAGTAACAATCGGGGCACTGGAGTGTTAGCCGTCGTTGCGGAATCCTTCGAATCCAGCGACTTGTTTTCAGCAGAGTTCGACTTGCAAGCAGTTCTCAGAAAAGACCCGGTGTTCGATGGAGTCACAAGAGCTCTGACCTCTGAGTTGGCCCTGTGGTTTGATCGGGCAGCTCAGCAAATGCTCGCGTTTGAGTCGCTACGTCTCGTTTACATGGAGATTCAATCCATCCGACAGTGCAATCTATTGCGAGGGGATGACCAGACCACAGGGAATGCCCAACTTTATCCGACCATAGATCTCTCTCGTCTTACAGGAGTTCCAGGTGGTGAGCTGTCGCGTTTCTTGAAGAGTATTGCCCACCGTCTGAATGTCCTCGATCGCTCGCAGCATGCATGCCAAAAGCTGCAATCTAGCTGGAAAGTGGGGTTTCTCGAAATTCAGTGTCGCCGTTCGATTTCAGAGATTCTAGAGCTCATTTCTCACGAACGCAATTCGCTGCACCAAACGCTTTATAAGCTTGCTGTTGAGGGGGTAGCCGAATGTGTCAGTGCACTGCAACGAGCCACTCTGGTATTGGAAGACCGTCCGCAGCTTATTGAGTTCTTCTGCGAGCAAATGAAGCAAGTTCGGATGCTGAAGGATGCAGAAAAGCAGCTGAACCAAAACATCCGCAACGTGGACGAAACTGTGCGAGCTCTGAAGCGATTCGCGCCTCCGTTGGGCTCGGAGGTTTCCCCCCAGTACAACATCATGCACCAGTTCTTAGGCAAGTACACAGCTCTCGTACAATCCCACGCCAAGTTTGCTGCGAAGGTCCTGCCCAACATCACGTACCAGGTTAATACTGCGCTACAGAAGTATTCGTTGCGATGTCAAAAGCTGCTGCGGATGTACGAGGAGTTTTCCGACATGGAGGAGCAGGAAGACATGGAGAAGAATGTGGGGACGTTCCAGGAGGTTGTGCGTGAACTGGCAGCGATTGAGAAAGCGACGATGCTGTATCAAGAGTACCAGAAAATGGTCGGACTGAAAGTTGTGGAGATTCCTTCGCTGGCGGAAGCCATGACAAAGTGGGGAGAGGTGCAAGAGCTCGTTACATTTACCCTGCAGTGGCTAGACGCTATCAACTCGATGGAAAACGGCATCTTCAGCGAGCAAAACTGGGAAGCTCACGCTGAAAAAGTTCACAGCTTCTTGCCGGTCATTCGGGAACTTCAGAGTCGGGAACGCGCCGGGTTTGCGGGGAAAATGCTGGGGAATATCCACCAAGCAGTTATCGACTACTTGCGGAAGCTGAGCTTGGTGAAGGAGGTGGCACAGCCCTGGGTCAAGATTCACCATTGGAAGGAGATCTTGAAGCTGATGGACATCCTCAACTACGTGTCCAGTATCGGAGTGCTGATCACGGACGGCTACACGGTGACACTGGGGTTTCTTCGGAGCCGTGACTTGTGGAAGTACGAACTGCAGATTCGGGAGATCACCCAGAAAGCTCATCACGATGCGGTGACCGAGAAGAAACTGAACGCAATGAAAGCGCGACTGCAGGACGCGATGCTCCCCATTATCCGAATTCATGACTCGTACGAACTCGACCTCCCGCGGGCCAGTCAATTGCTCGAGTCGTTCGAAGATGACTTGCTGACGATTCAGACCCTTGCTCAGGTTACTGCGTCGGGTACTCTCCAGCTGCAGCTTGTGCAATGGCGCGACGAGGTTCACCACTGCGAAGAAGTTTTGGACAAATGGAGCGTTGTTCAGCGAAGTCGCACCAAGTTGAGTTTGTTGTTTTCGCTTCAAGATGTCCAACAAAGTGTCACTGAGGCATCTTTTGAGTTCCAAGTAATCGATCGCAAGTGGAGAGGCATGATGCATGTAGCCAAGGGGACCTCGTCTCTGTCGATCTGTCTACGCGAAGTGGTTACGATTGGCTTTCTAGTGGGCGCGCAAGCATCCTACGCCAAGTTGTGGCTCCAACTGGGGACGTATCTTGACGAGAAGCGGAAGTATTTCCTCCGGTTCAACTTCCTTTCCGACCACGATATGTTCCAGCTCATGATATACGCTCGGGATCCGAAGCACCTTCCTCGAATGATTTCAAAGGCCTTTCGAGGGATTAATTCCCTTCGTGTGGTGCGCTCGAGGCGGGTAGCAGTGGAGGAAGCTGAACTCTTAGGAAACCCTTCGCTAGCATCTCTTGAAAGAAGTCCCGATAGCAGTGCCAGGACTAGTGAAGAGGGGGTGCAAAATGATGCGGCAAAACGTGAAAACGACCTGACATTTGCCAGTCTCTATGCCGGTGTTGGTATTGACGCCGTCTATGGTGCTGCACCTGGAGAGGAGCTGCCGATCAGGCCCGTGCGTGTTAGCGCGAACCCTCAATTCTGGATGAAAGAGCTGGAGGAGCGTGTGCGAGATGCAATGGTAGAGGCGGTCAGTAGTGCTATGGATGGAAGTTTGGTTACTTTGTTTGAAGATAACCTGGAACCATTGATCAAGCCCCGTTCAAGTGCATCGAAGAAGAGAACGTCATCACGTAGCGACCGAAGAGCGAGTGCGAGTGCGAGTGGAGAAAATTCCTTACCTTCAGCTGAAGTGGACACGAAGCTTATACCGGATCGTCGCGAATGGAACGACTACCCCCTTCAAGTAGTCATACTCTGCGTCCACGTCTTAGTCACACACGAAGTTAGCCCGTTAGTCCGCCTTGACCGCACGGGAGCTGCGTGGCAACGATTTTGGCAGCTCTTCCAGCTGAAGAAGTCCAACTTGATCGAGTACATTGTGCGTCGAACGTCGAGTCCAAGGGAGAGGTGGATCGCTAGCTCCATCTTGACGCTGCTGCTGAATAAATCACAAGGAATCCGAGAACTGTACGAGGACCAGCCACTGACGCTAACAACTCCGTCGGTAGGGATAGCAGCGACGCATCAAACCGGCAGCGATGTCTCTGTCTACCATTACAGCTACGCAGCCGGAGACTCGTTCACGTGGATCAAGTTGCCGCGGTTTTACTATGATCCGTTTGAGAAAAGATGCACGATTCATCATTTGGTCAAGACGTTCCAGTACGAATACTCATTTATCGGGGGCTATTCGTGCCCCGTGCTGAGTCCTCTTTGCAAGCGTACAGTGTTGGCAATGAGCACTGCTCTATCCCTTGAGCATGGACTGTTGGTACACTCCCCCAACAGCGGTGGAAGCACGAGGAAGCGAACACTCGTCCGTGATTTGTCCGGAATGGTGGGAAGAGAGTGTATCGAGTTTGACTACTCGAATGGGCTCACTCTCACGCACTTCAAGAGGATCCTGCGTGGCGTCTTAGAAAGCAACTCCATGTGGCTTTTGTTTTCTGGCCTCGAAGTGTCCAACATGCTGCGGGTTTTCGTGCAGGAGATGAATCAGATAGTGGACGCCTTACGAGCTCACCAAGACTCTCTGGTTCTGGACGGGGTCTCTGTCGACATCACAAATAGCGAGTTGGCCGTGATTGTGACCTGCTCACTTGACTACAAGCATCCTCACCATCAACAGGTCTTGCTGCGTCTCACAAGCTCTTTTGCCCCTGTTTCCTGTCCTAGTGTGAGTCCAGAGCTCATCGTGGAAGGGATGCTGCTTGTGAACGGATTCAAGGACTGGAAGCAGCTCAGTCTGAAGCTGGAAGCGCTTTTCTGCCTCCTAATGGATGACTCTGTACCATTCACCAAAGATCTCCCTCTCAGCAGACTGCCTCTAGCTTTTGCTATTGTCCGGAACGTTAGTCATCGCCTGGACACGCTCTCCTGGCAGGTAGCAGAGAGGTCCCTTGTTGCTGCAATCTGGGACGAAGTTCACACCAAAGTGATGCCCGAGAGACGAGTTGCGTTCTTGAAGTGTATTCGAACCATTTTCCCCCACGCAGCAGACTTGGAAATTAACGGATTCGGGATGCTAGCGCTACGAACTCCCATGGGGAATTCTACCGTGCTAACGACTGGAGATAACCACGAGAACGTCGACATAGACGAAGACGTGGCTGTTGCATACGATAGCGACGAAGAGGACGAACATTACGAGCTGAAAGCGGTGAAGATGAAGATCGAAAGGGCGATATCTTCACGTCGGCTCAGCGTAAGCGAGTTCTACGTGCGTAAACTGCTCGAGTTGTATCAAATCGTGTCGAAGAGGGTGATCGTTGTTGTGGTTGGTCGTGGAGTATGTGGCAAATCTACTGCTATCAGCGTGCTTGGCTCGATAATCGCAGATGCGTCGGCAGATAACCGAGAAAACCCGTTAAATGACTCCCACGCTGACCCAGCTCTCGATAAGCACCTCAGAACAGTTCGACTTTACCCGGAGGCTTTTACTTTGAAAGATATCTATGGGGAAGCGACTGGAGACTCGACCTGGGACGATGGCTTTTTCAGCCATTTCTTCCGTCTGAACTGTATTGATGCCGAATCAAATGCTAAGAGCTTCGACCATGCGTTGGGGTACTCAAGCAGCAACACTGATGGAAACTCGTCCTCTAGTCCGAGACGGGGGTCCTTCTATTCCCATACTGAAGCTACCACAGCAACAGCCTCAACTCGCTCCTTGGCTCCTGCGTCATGGATTGTTTTTGATGGAGTACGAGACGCACCAACTCTGCTTGAACCTCTCCGTGGACTCATGGAAGTCTCGCCTAAGGACGTTAAGAGGATGCGTCTGCCCAATGGAGATCAACTGGAATGTACACAAGAGTTTCTGCGTATCTTCTGTGAAGTCGAAAGTCTACAGCAGTGGTCTCCGGCTTGTCTAAGTCGATGCGGCTTGGTCTACATGCAGACTGAGCACATGGTACCGTACACTTTGCTGATTAAGAGTTGGCTGCATCAGCAACAACCCAGACGCAAACGTACAAGCTTAGCGCACCTTACCAAGTTGCTGGAGCCGACGAGTGAATATGTGGCAAAGCTGATGAGAACGCACTTACCATCGGTCTTGGATGTTTTCAAACGCTACGCTCCTCCATTTCTCACCTGCTCAGTTCCCCATGTCGTCGCAAATATGCTACAAGTCCTCACTCCGTTGGTGGCTGAGATAGCGAAGGGCGTCGTGGAGGATGACGCGGAGTGGATGGCCGACGCAAGAATTCTTGTTGCGTTTGCTGCGACGATGTCTCTCGGAGTGATTTTGCAGCCTCGAGCCAGAATGGAATTCCATCTCGCCGCTATCAAAATCGCTCCTCAACTGCTAGAGGAGCACCCGATCTTCTCCTTGGACCTCTTCGCCACGCTTTTCGACGTTGGACTGCGCTTTCATGACCACCGACCCGTGTTGTTCCTGTGGAGAAAATCCTTAGCAGAGATGTCACGACCAGCAGCCCGTCGAAGTAGTTTTGCTTACCAATCTGAAATTCCACGTCGAACGAGCGCGATACTGAGAGCACGGGGACGGATAGTGACGAGTGAAGATGCGGACGAGGTAGAAGGCGACGAGGAGCTTTCAGGTGACACTGCAAGCCCCCACTCTATCATTTATGTCCCAACTGCACTCACTGTCAGCTGCAGCGCATGGCTCAAAATAATCGGTCTCGCAAAAGCAAACGCGTTAGTTGTTGGTGAGTCAGGCGTTGGGAAGACTCTGATCGTGGAGAATTGTTTACGAGAGCTGGGGCAGAAGGAGCGCGTGAGTTCCACTTCCATGCAGATTAACCGTTCAACGACCGGATTTGACATCCAGAGGGCAATTGAAAATGGCATGACGGGCAAACTCAAAGGTGCGCACTGTCCAGGTGTTGGGAAACGCGCGTTGGTGTTGCTACTGGAGAATCTCAACCTTGAAATGCAGGTAAAATGACGTTTAAGTGGTTGAATAATCTTGGTTTTATCTCCCTCTTACTGCCGCTATGTTGTTCCTCCTCTAGGACTCCTCAATGCAGACCAGCGGTCCATGCTCTGCCATGATTCGACAAGTAATTGATGGGAAGGGGAGTTTTCTTAGATCCACAAAAGAGTTCGTGGAGTTCAGAGATCTCGCAGTGTGGTGCTCCTTTTCGTTGTCTGCGTTTGGATATCCTCACGTGCCTTCTCGTTTGCTACGACACTTTCACATGGTACGTTCTAGACTATGAAATGTGGTTAGTATTCTGTAGCCCTCCATTAAACCTTGCTGTGCTCTTTGCAACAGATATGGCTTCCAGATCAAACTGACCAGGTGTTCGCACAAGTCGTCCCCATGTTTACAACAAACTTTCGAAGACGCTATGAAGGTCCATTCGGAGACTTGTGTGGAGTTGTGCATCGCGTGAGTCAGTTCCCTGTTCAAATGTTCAAGCGATTGAAGAAACTGTGCAAGCCAAGTGCTGTCGCTCCTCATTTGATCTTCAACATCGCCAGCGTGCTTTCAGTCTTCATCAGCCTCATGAATACATCCGTGGCGCGAGTCCCAGCGGACCCTGCAACGGAATTCGAACTGCTGACGTTGTATTTCACTCTTCAGCTCCATCGAAATCGGTTCTCAAAGCAGACAGGCCGAGATCAACTCCAGTCTTCGTCGCTTCGGATTGCCAAGAAACTCGGGTTTAGCTCCCAGAGTTTGGAGTATCTCCGATGCCCAGAGGACTATTTCTTTGCCGATTGTGGAGACACGGACGGGATCACGCGCGTCAGTTCCAAGACACTTACGACGATGTTTGTTGCGGGGGAGGAGCGCTTCCACTGGTACCACAAGACGACGCTGAAAGTCGACCTAAAATCTTCCGAGTTGTCTGTTTCGGGACCAGAATTGACATCATCAGTACAAGGCGAGCTAAGTCCACGCAATCCACGTACGCCACACGGAAAAAGCCCTCGATCCGTCCGTCATTTACCGTCAACAAGCGCAGGAGGTGGGGCCAGCAGCACGACGTCTTCAGCTCAAGAAGCGACGCTAATACGACGGTCTTCGTTAACGCTGGTGGCGCTGAAGACCGGCCTCCCAGACGAGAAAGTGACCTCTGCTCCATCATTTCTTCAGCTGCAGAACACGTTGGACATTTACAGTTTTCTGCAGAGCGGGGTGCGGCACTTGTTGCTCAGTGGATCGGACACTGCGGACCGCAGGAGCACTACGATGGTTGCGTGTGGAACGTTATCCTTTCAATTCCGCGAAGTTAGTGCGCAGTTGCGACTAACAGAATTCATCGAGCACGTCAAGTCCATCGTACTTGAGGCGGGTCTCAAGGCGACGCAGACTGTGATGTACGTCGAGTTTGAGGATCTGAGCGCGGAGGAGGTCGCACTTCTCGTGTATTTAATCCGTCACGATGACTTGCCTCCGCACATGTATTCGTCAGCCGACAAGGTCAAGCTCCACGCTGTTGATCATCAACCTAAAGGGCTTCCGGCCGCACCACCTGCGCCCAAATCATCGTTTCTTCAGGACGTGTCCTCGCCTGTAGAAAGAGAAAAAGGGAATGGAAGTACACATAAGCGGCCAGCGACTCAATCATCAGCGCATCTGCTAACGATCTTCAGAGAGAACGTGCGCCGCAGTCTCTACATTGTGCTGTCAGTCGGGTGGGTAGTAGATGTGTGTGCTTCTAGGGGGGAACATAGTTGCTATTGTCTGATACTTTTTCTCCGCTTGATGCTGTACAGGTGCAAGGACAAACTGATTGAGTTCATGACTCTCCAGCCGTCTGTGTACTACAGATTCGTCCTCAAAGCATTCCCGAACTGGCAGGACGTGTCGGCAGAAGCCGTTTGCAACAGTGCGTTGCATGAATGGTCCTTGACCGACGCATCTGCTGTCTCCGAGGTCAGTAGCCCGTTGCCTGATGAGGCTGCTAGACGTGTGGTGGACGCTGGTATTCGCGCTCAACTGCGAGACATCATGATAATTGTCCATCGCACTGCAGACAACTTTGTAAACAACGGAGTTTTTCGTCGCAGTCGGTGGCTGGTACCATCGCCTGCCACGCGTGGGAGGAAATTTGGAGCCGTCACCACCCGACTGGATGACATGCTGCGCGTGTTCAAAGTTCTGTTTGCCTTCCACCAGAAGAAACTCGAGCACCAGCTCCGCGACCTGGAAAAAGCGTTGCGATTCCTGACCAAAAGACTATCCCAGACGAGTGTGCGCGTTGCGAAGGAGGAGACGAGCGAAGTTCTTCAAAGCGATGCCACTCAGTCCGTCCTCGACACTGGCGCTCAACTTGCAGCTCAAGAAGCCATTGAAAGGGAGGCGAGGCGGCTGTTCTTGCTCGACGAAGAACGCTGTGCAAAGATTCAAGGCGAGATCGAGATAGAGCGCGCCAGCATCCAACGCGAGTTATCGAAGACACTCCCGGACGTCCAGGAGGCGACGGAGGCGTTGGCACAGATCAACAAATACCACATCGTGGAGATGAAATCCTTCACGAACCCCCCTCAACTGGTGCGACTAGCGATGCAAGCGGTTTGTGTGCTGCTCGACGTCCCGCCGACTTGGAGTGAGGCTCTACGAATTCTCGCGGACATCCGCTTCCTCGATCGTCTTCGCAACTTCGACAAAGACAACATTGACCCCTCTCTGATGGAGCGAGTCAAGTTTTACGTGAATCATCCAGACTTCTCGATGGAAAACATGAGGCGCGCGTCGCTAGCTTCGACGACACTCTGCAAGTGGGTGCTAGCGCTGGTGCGCTACTTCGAAGCGATGAAACGCGTGGCTCCAACGCAGAAGTCCCTCGAGGAAACAGAGCGCAATTTTTGTATTGCTGAAGAGCGTGCGCAGGCCGAGAAGAAGAAGCTCGTGGACATCGAAGTCCATTTGGCAGAGCTCCGCATTCTGCACGCACAGAATCTTCAGCGTGAATCAGAACTCCAGCGAACTCAGGAGACGAGGCTTCGCTGGAAATCCTCTGTCGCCTCGTTCGGTCGTGTTATCAAGCAATGGTACGACATCACGCGAGAGCGAGTGGAGCGCATCGAACAGCAGCGAGCAAACTTGCTGGGAGACTGCGCAATGGTAGCGACTTTGGTCGTCTTCGGGACTGAAAACGCTCACGAAGAACGTCAACAGCTCGTGCTAAAATGCCGAGAAGCTATTCAACAGCACTTCTCTTCGCCCCTGAACGATCCGTACCCGATGGCGGCGGATATCTCTTCGATGCTGCAGCACTGGACGTTTAGTGGAGAAGGTTTGGCGGTTCACTTGCGGAAGGTTATGGTTGACATGCAAGACGACGAAGAGGAAGAAGAAGAAGCTCTGGCCACGAGTCTTTTCCTCATGGACCAGACTCAGCAAGTGTGTTTCAAGATCCCGTTCCTTGTCGACCCTCTTGATCGCGGAGTGTCGTGGGTCAAACAAGTTTATCGTAGGGCAATTACAAGTTCTACATCGTCGAAAGGATCAACTCGAAGTGCATTTGGTGATCGGAATGCCGGACAACGAGCACGAGACGAACCCGGGGCTATCATCGTGTTGGACGCCGGTGATCCTCTTCTAATCCGCGCAGTTGAGACGTGTCTGGCTCAATGCCCACCGTCTATGGTACGTGGACTTCTCATGCTAACCTGACACTAGTAGGTTGTAAGATCTAAACTCCTTGTTTGTTGGTTGTATAGGTTCTCATTGAGAATGCATCTGAAGGAGACGAAGGTACCATTGAAGCCGCGCTAGGGCTGATTCTGCTACTCAAAGAGAAGAGCAGTTGTGCAGTGTATTTTGCTGCCAAATCACTTGAAAAGGCAGCACTTTGGACGCCTAAGGTTTGTCCGGATGCTCGCAGGTTTTCAAACTACTACCCTCGTTAATAGATGATGCTGTGTTTGTTGTATGTTGTGTAGACTTGGAGCCACTTTGCTGTAATTGACTTCACGCCTACGCGACGAGACCTCGACAACCATTTCTTGACGCTATTCTGCCACAACTTCGGCATATCCGTCCAGAGTGAAATCGAGGCGCTAAGACCCAGGCTGAGTCTTGAAAAGACCAAAGAGGAAGCTCTCTTCCTCAGTTTTCTTACCAACCTGTGCGCTGCGAGTGGGGAGGCAGCGAAAGCGTCGACTGTGGGCTTGGGATCAACTGCAGCCTCGATCTTGTCGGCTTGGAAATCGTCTGGTACGGGTCATCAGGGCTCTTACAACGAGGAATCGATGGAGCGCATTTCAGCGCAACTAGATGGCTTCATGTCAGTTCAGAAGTCTCGGCGACAGCTACAGCAGGACCTGAGGGGTTTGTACAAGACCCGAAGACAAGCACTCACGTTCGCGCATCGGGCACGCGCCTTTGTGTTGGCTGAAGAGGGAGTAGCAAGACTCGATGCGTCACTACATCTCCCACTTCCACAGGCTTTGGTGGATATCGCCGAGTGCCTCATGAAGTCGTTGCCAACGTCGCAACAAGCTCTGGAAGCCGGGAATTCAAATGACGAAGCGCCTTCCAACACTCAAATACAGGAATCTCAGTCACCAGGACTACGTTCACTCGAAAGCGTCAGCGCAGCAACAGCATCGACAACTGTCTCGTACATCAACCAACGACTCGCTGGACTCCCGACCTCCTTGCACAGAACTTACTTGCTCTCGCTGGTGCTGGCCATGGCAGAAATCGACGATGAGGAGGACGGAGGTGTGTGGATACCTCCATTTGCTCTTACGGAGACGGTGCGAGATCGCATCCTCCGACTTTGCTCAGGGCGCAGTTTAACTTGCCACAAGTTCGATCGCAACGAAGACGCAAGTGAAGTGGTGAAGGAAACAGCACGGAGCTTCGTCCATGAAATTCTTAAGGTGGGTCTTCTAGCGACGGCGACGGCGGCGAGTTCGGTCGATTCCGGTGGTTCTCGGAAGCGTCTCGACGACGATCTCCTCCCTGCGTTCCTGAAACTTCAGCAGGGGCTCTTACGGCGATCAAATGAAGACAAGAAGACAGTTCTTCGCAAACGAGAGCTGTTCGACGACATGATAGCGAATGCGTACGACTGGAAGGCGTACTTGACACACGAACCAACTAAGGGTGACCGTATCCCGTGGCCGCCTTGGGTGGAGCAGAATCTTGCGCTGCTTGGACAGCTTCAGGTTCACGTGTGCTTGTTCAACTCGATCCCGCTTCAAATGATCGACGACATGATCGCGTCACATCTCGGAGAGGAAGTGGTGTTGTCTTTGCTGGGTGCTTCAGGAGAAGGGGGAGGGATAGTCCGACCTACTTTGAACGCTCTGGCAAGACATGCGGACTTTTCGACTCCGATGCTCATTCTCTCCGACTCCAGCGAGTTCGCAGTCGCTGGCACGTCTAGTGTGCGTCGTTGTGCAAGAAGGCAGAACGTCCCAGCTGAGGCTGTGGCCTTCATGTCCGTAGGCCACGATGCGGTTCAATCAGCCGGCGGAATTTGGGCTTTTCGTCTTAAGAGCGCTGCCGATAACGACTCCGATACTCGCGATGTTACCGCTGTGACGAGGATCAGAGAGAGATCGATGGACCCTGGCTGGACAATAGTTGAAGGAGCTGCTGCAGCGCCATCTTTGAGCGTCACGAACGCTTTGCGGCTTCAAATTGCGCGTCTTAGCGATGTGAAGGCTACAAATCACGATTTCCGCTTGTGGTTAGTGGAGGAGCGGAGGCAGCACATGGAGCATTCGCAGCGACATCGAGACTTGTCGTTTGTTCCGACCCAGCGTCTCTTTCTAGAGCCACCGCAGACTCTCAGACAGCACTACGACGCCTTCGTACTGTCCGAGCAAGAGCGGAAGGAGGATGACCAATTGAAAAACAAACTGGACAAGACGCAGCAAAAGGGACAAGTGCCAAGTCGCCCCCCACCACTGTCACGGCACGCCTCCTCGATGTTGATAGCTCTTCAGCGCAGTAGCGCAGAGCAACAACAAATTCGCGCTGCTTTGTGGCTCTTCCACTCGGTTTTCCGACTCCATCTCCAAGACCCACGAGGCGTGACGGATGATGTGTCGATCCCCGCTGACCTCTTCATTTCTCACTATGAACTTGAACGCGTCGTACGCTTGATTCAGCTGCACCTGCACCAACGCGTCGTCGCAGCCACCGTCACATCGGGTGCGTCTTCGCTGGCTCAGGCGTCTGCTCCTTCCGCTGCAGCCGCCGCTGAAGCTCATGCGAAGACATTGACGAAGCTTGCAGCCTTGGTTTACATGGGTCGCCTCTGGGGAGACGTTCGAGCGACACAGTGTCGAGAGCTGCTGTCTTGGTGTCTCCACTACGATACGCTTGACCTGCACAACGCTGAGCAGGACACGTCTCTAGTATCCCGACTCCTCCAGCTGCGTCAAAGGCTTGTGACCACCACAATGGCCCCATGCGCCCATCTCTTCGAGAAGATTGAGCTTGGGCTCGTCTCCGTCGGTCTACAGTATCAACAGCGTGTCCACGAGACGTCTTCTGTCTTGAAGAGTTTGGCGAGTATTTATCGTGGACCAGCAGCATCTTCATCGAGTGAAAGCACCGGTGTGAAAGCTGCTGCGGCTGTGGTGGCACGCCTGCAGTCCGCCCAGCAGCGTCTGGAAGAATTGACGGCCGCATTCCCGGACAAAAGCAGCTTATCCGGCAGCATCAAACAACTGCAGAAACAACAGCGAGAGAGTATGATCATTGGGTGGGGGAAGCGGAAGGCAAGCAGCCCCGTAGAAGCCCAGAAGCAGAACTCAATTCGTCACCCAAATGCCCGACAAGGTCGAGTCAGCACCATGCGGCGGCAGCAATACCAACAGTCTCAGCTGCAACAGCAACCGACGGCGCACTTGATCCAAGTCGAACTGCCGGCGATGGAGACCTACTTGACTTCCATTTGGACGAGCGCGGAGACGGTTCTCTCCCTTCGAGCTGACAGTGTGGAGCTGCTGAGTGCCCACATGATGGCAACCGTCAACGCTCTGGCTCGCGGTGACCTGCCCCCGATGTGGAGAGGAGAAGCGATGAGTTCGGACAACGCCGAAGGGTATTCGACCCCAACGCGATTGCGACCCTGGCTGCGTTGGTTCCAACAAGCCGTGTCGTTCTTCCACACACATCAGCAGTCGGTGATGGCGCTCGCTCCCGTAATGATCGATTCAATCTGGTTGCCAGCATTGCAGCGGCCGAAAGGTTTGTCCGCTCTTCACCGTTACAAATCACCTCACCCCTCACCCCCCCTTTCGTTTTCCTATGTAGCACTCCTGTACTCGTTCCGCCACAGTATATCCGTGAGTAGTGGGATCCCTCTCAGGAAGATTTCGCTGGTGGTGTTGCCCCATCCACGCTCGAAAACTCACTCTCCTGAATCGAAAAACGCAGCCCCGGGGACAACTCCCAACCCTCCAGAAGACACCGTCCTAGGCTCCATCGTCCTATCAGGATTGTTTCTATCGGTACGGATTATTCTCTGCATTTCCCTTTTAGAAAAACTTCTAACTACCTACCCCCCCCCTCTGGTGACTTTATTTGTGGCAGAATGCTGGGTGGTCCGTGGATTCGTGCACCCTCTTGGAACAAGTCGGAGCTTCGCCGGGACGGTCCCAGCCGCTCCCGCCGTTAACGGTTCACGCCACCACTCGGTTCCGACCTGCACCCGAAGGTTTGATACTGCCGTCGACGGTGCGGGAGGACCCACGACCGCTACCGAACCAGACGGCGACCACCTTGGGATTCTATCGCTGTCCGCTCTACAATAGCCCCGACCAGTTGGCCGTGCTGGAAAACCCATTGGAATACGTGTTCCTACCCGTGTCAGTCGAGCAGAAGGTGGAGGCCATGGTCGTCCAAGGCGCCACACTGTTCCTGCTCGAGCAGCACTTTGAATAGCTGTTCCTGGCAATAATGGATGGTCAATTATTGATCTCATTACATGTAAACATACAGTATTTGTCAAAATGGCAAAAATAAAAAGTTGATTGCTTCACTTTTTTTACTGTGCACATTTTGATTTTCAGCCAATTGCCACCAGGAGTTTCGCTTGGACGCCATCTGCAGACTAAGCAGCTATGACGACTCCGCTATCGACCGCCGGCCCCACGGACGAGGACAAGCGCCTCAACGACGAGCTGTTGCAGACGCTGCGGTGCGTTGTGTTGCTCGCTGTCTAGAAGCTTCACACAGTGCTGACTAAATTGCGTCTTGTGACGACCGACACCATCAGCTCCTGCGGCCTGTACGAGACGGAAGAGCGACTGGCCCGACGTGAGAATGTGCTCAAAAGACTGCAACAGGTGCTACAGGAGTACGCGCTGCACGAGGCACTGGAACATGGGAGCGAAGACGAGGCGGCCTCGAAGCGCCTGCAGCTGCGCACCTTCGGCTCCTACCGCCTCGGCGTGCAGAGCACAGAGGCCGACATCGACACGTACGGACAGGGCAATCAGCTACCAGTAGACTTGTGTCATAATTATTAAGTAACTATGCAGAGAGACTAAATATTGTGCTGGTGTAAGTAGACTTTGCATCGCGCCGAGACACTGCACACGCGCGAGTTTCTTCGACAAGGCGCCGATTCTGCTGGAGACGACGCCGAATGTGACGGGGCTGCACGTGATCAGCGACGCGTACGTTGCTGCTGCTGAGGGAGGACGGTGTGGCTAATATTATAGTTGTTGCTGACGTATTCTACTGCATAGGTTCGTGCCGGTGATCAAGATGAAGGTGGATGGGATCCCGGTGGACTTGCTGTTCGTGTCGTTGAACCTGGACTCGATCCCGGAAGACCGCGACATCCTGGACGACCAGTTTTTGAAGGGACTTGATGAGTCCTCGGTGCGAAGTTGCAATGGTGTGCGCGTGACGGAGCGGATCTTGCAGCTCGTGCCAAACCCAGAGACGTTTCGGACGACTTTGATCGCCGTGAAGCATTGGGCCAGAGTGCGTCAGCCAAAACTGACTGTGGCCGGTTTGGTTTGCTTGACGTGTGACGAATGTGGTGCTGTCTTTTGCTTTGTGCAGATGCGTGGCATCTACTCAAACGTGCTGGGCTTTCTCGGCGGTGTGAACTGGGCCATCTTGGTGGCGCGGATCTGCCAGTTCTATCCGAACTCACTGCCGGCGTCGTTGCTCTCGCGCTTCTTCAGGATATACCAGATGTGGACGTGGCCGAATCCTATCATGCTCGACCGGGTGGACAACCCGCTAAACCTTAGCTTCTCGGTGATGCAAACGCTTTTCTCTCTCGGAAACCGACGTGATGGCTTGTAGTTGGGCCTCACCCATCGCTGATGTGTCCGCAGCACGTGGTGTTATGCACTCTCGAGAACTGACACGTGGTTTGATTGATATGGTTTATCAGGGATGGAACCCCAAGATTAATGTACGCGACCGGCTGCACTTGATGCCGATCATCACGCCAGCATACCCGGCGTTGAACTCGTCGTACAATGTGATGGCTTCGACCCTGCGAATTCTGAAGGCCGAGTTTGGCAAGGGGTTCGATCGAACACTAGAGATTGAAACCAAGGTAAGAAGCTCCGATGCTTTCTTGTATGATTGTGCTGCTGACGTTGGTGTGTGCAGAAAACTTCGTGGGCGAAGCTGTTCGCAGCTCCAGTGTTCTTCCAAAGGTTTCATCGCTCCTGTGACTCCTGCTTGACCTCTCATTTTGTCGAGGCTTGTGACCACCCTCCACATGCGCTCTGTTTTGTGACTTTATTGTGATTCGTCTGCTTTTCTGTTAATGATCAGGTCGAAGCACTTTCTTCGTGTCCAGATAACAGCGAGTAGTGCTGAAGACTTCGACGGGTGGTTTGGTTGGGTTGAATCAAGACTGCGCCACTTGTTTCTTCGGTACGTGACCGGCACTGGAGATTTTAGTATTGGTTCATCACAAGAACGCTTTATCTACTCATGACTGGAATCCTGTGAACGCTCCATGCTGGTCCGGCCATTCAACTCTTGCTATTCATTGACTTCTTTGCCGTTTTATTAGATTGGAAGCACTCCCGGAATTGCGCATCCAACCATTCGGCCGCTTCTTCGACTTCATTGAGACAAAGGACGCAAGTCCTGAGAGTTCGTCGAAATGTGAGGTGCAAACGTCGTGGCTGTTCATCGGGCTGGGCTTCATTGCCCCGAAAGCAGTTCCAGCGACTGGCGCGACTCACAGTGTAGACCTGACGAGCGTGATCCGCGATTTCGCCTTCTACACTGACCAGTGGGAGGCCCGTCACGGCGAGATGGACATGCAGATAGATCATGTAACACGCGCCGAGATCCCTGAGTGGGTGCTAGAGTCCGTGGATAATGGTGCGGACGATAGTAAGCACCTGCGAAAGAGGCCAACGACCGAGAAGCTTTCCAAGAAGAAGAAACGCGACGCTGGAGATGCTAGCGACTGCAACAGCGTGGCGAATGGTGTGAACGGGACGACCGTAGTCGCTAATCTGACACGAAGCTCGTCAAAGAAAAGTAAAGGTACGTGAAGAGATGCTGACGGAGGTTATCATTGCGGCCAGGCATCATCCAGTCTCTTTAGTAGCTCTATTAGGATCCAGTCAGCTGCAACAGCGCACGAGCCCCAGACGACGGACATGATGGCAGATAGAGCGAGCCGACAATGTCAGCTGCTTCTTACTGCCCATGCATGTCCTGATGGGGGTTCCACGCAGACTTGCTAGAGTGCAGACAGTAAAAGGATAGAGTTAATAAATCGCAACAGGCCGCAAGTAGATTTCCAATGTCTCGAGTTCTTGTCTTGATTTCGGTTTAGTCTGGCTGGCTCATCCGAGCCATGAGCTCCCTTCTGGCAGTGGACATGGCTAGCAAGATGCTACAGTAGCTTCTTACTCGTCCTTGAAGTCGGCCTTGCGCTTCCCCACGAAGGCGGCCATGCCCTCCTTCTGGTCCTTGGTGGCGAAGGAGCTCCAGAAGAGACGGCTCTCGTACTTGAGTCCTTCCTGCAGCGACTGCTCGTAGGCGGCGTTCACGGCCTCCTTGGCCATCTTGACCACGGGCTGCGAGAAGCTGGCGATCTTGTTGGCCGTCTTGAGAGCCTCGTCCAGCAGCTGGTCGGCCGGGACAACGCGGGCCACGAGGCCGTCGCGCTCGGCCTGCTGGGCGTCGATCATGTTGCCCGTGAGGATCATCTCCATGGCCTTGGACTTGCCCACGGCCCTGATGAGTCTCTGGGTGCCGCCGCAGCCCGGGATCGTGCCCAGCGTGATCTCCGGCTGGCCGAACTTGGCCGAGTCCCCGGCGATGATGAGGTCGCACAGCATGGCCAGCTCGCAGCCGCCGCCCAGCGCGTAGCCGTTGACGGCGGCGATCACGGGCTTGGAGACCTTGGTGATGTCCCCCCAGTTGGCGAACATGTTGCTGCTGTAGGCCTCCACGAAGGACTTGGACGCCATCTCCTTGATGTCGGCCCCGGCCGCGAATGCCTTGTCGCTGCCGGTGATGACGATGGCTCCGACGTTCTTGTCGGCGTCGAAGGCGTGGGCCGCGCCATTGAGCTCCTCGATCAGGGGGCTGCACAGGGCGTTGAGTGCCTACAGAGGGAGGGATTAGGAGTAAGAGAGATGGCTACATTTGTTGGAGGTGCAGATTTTGGGTACCTTGGGGCGGTGTAGCGTAATGATGGCGACTTTGCCACGCACTTCGGTGCGGATGTTCTCGTACTCGGCTGTGGCCATCGGGGGGTGGAGGCTTAGAGAGGCTGGACTGACAGACTGACTTTTTGTATGTGGCGTACCTTTGGAGGCGAAGCAGCGGGCGACAGGGCGACGTAGGGCCGAGAGGGAGGGGGAAGTCTGGCGCAGAGCGAACATGGTGGCAACTTGCAGTCAACGAGGGGGAATCTGGTTCTGACGTCGACAGGAGTGTTTGGCATCGGATCCCGATTTTTGATTAGGGATCATCCGAAAACGACGCTGATTGGCTGATTGAAAGAGGGGCAAGTTGAAGCTGGCGAACTGACCCACGTGCCCACGAGCTTTGCTATGGCGATATGCCAAGATGGAGCGGACCCGAGCGTCGGTCGACGGCTTATAAGCGGTGTGGCAGTGTTCGCAAGCAGTAAAGCTGAGATGCATGAAGACCGATGCAGAACCTCCGCTGTTGAGGCGGCCCTGTGGTCGACGGAAGTATGTACAATTTTGACGCGTGTTGGTGATCTGCTGCACGAGCTGGTTGAAGATGGTGGCGAACACCCAGCGCGCCGATAAGCAATAACGGTGGGGGACATTTCGTATCCTCCATTGTGCACGCTGCAAGTGACACCAATGATAGATAGCAAGTGGAATCGCCCATGTCCCTATTAATAGACCCATGGTTTTCGATGGCCTTAATTTAACACTTTTTTGCTCTCGTGATGTTAAGCAGGGCGACGGTATTATACCCTGCTTGTACGTATCTGCAGTCTAATCTTTCAAGTACTGTGGATATTACACCCCGAGTGAGCTCGGTAGAGCTCAACCAAACTCTACCACTGCCGATTTGACCAGAACGCAGCGTTGCCAATGCATTTCCGGCTGACAACTCCATCCATCAAGACCAAGAACAAGCCTCAATCGCCGAACTACGTGAGTTCTTTCATCTCGTTCATTAATGGTAAAGGCCAACCAAAAATTCACGGACAACAGAGCGCGCCATGTTGTTGTTGAAGTTGTCTTACAAACGCCAAGTGATGGATTTTTTATTTACATGACAACTGTTGTGTTGGGAAAAGTGAAAGTTCAAAATGTTGGAACAACATGTAGGAAGTTCATGTTTCCAACACAACAGTTTCTCTTCTCCATGACGAGCGTCAATGGCTCCAGCATCCACGAGGCCTTCGAGCTCATGGCGACGCTGCTGGCGCCGCGCGTGCCCCTGCGGTACTTGGAGCTTAGCGGGCAGCTGCTGCAGCGCCGACAGATGGAAGAAGTCTTCGAAGAGCGCGCCGCCGCCAAGCGCTGCGCGTTCCCAGCCTGCGAGAACCCTCTGCCCAAGTGCGCAATCCATTTTCAGCCAATCAAATCGGGTAATTTAGATTTCAGCAAATCTAACAGCTAATTCTCTGCTGTTATTTTGTATGGAGTAGGTCTGCAGGCAAGTTCCGGGTCTCCTTGGCTCGTAAAGAGATCTACGACGCTCATTACGAGCGTCAATTCTGCTCGCAACTGTGTCTCAAGGTCTCAATCCAGCTATTCCCGAAATGTCAAGCTCCGCCCCCAAATGCTGGAAAATGGGTCTTATCATGAAGCTTAAATTTGACTTGTGCTTTATTGCTGCTTGTTGCCGTGTAGAAAGTTCGGGTGTTGCTGTCCAGACTAGCCCACAAGCCTCCGCAGCTGGTGCCGTCGCTGGTTGAAGTGTTCGGCACAGACAAGCCCAATCCTCTCGACTACGAGGATGATACTAAGCCGGCCAAACCTGTTGAGACTTTAGCTGTACGCAAACGAGAGCCACTGCCAAAGGTCAGGTCAGTGTGGGCCAAGACGCAGGACCTGGGTGTTGTTGAACGGAAGCACTCGACGGCAAACGCAATGTCTGTGGGCGTTCCACCAGCATTGGAAGCTACGACTTCGTCCACGTTGAAGGAGAATGAAGCACCAGCACCACCGGATAGGAACTTTCCGACAGTTGAACATGCAACGCTTATTGAAGGTTACGTGTTCCCAGCACACAAACAGAGATTGGCCAAGAAGGTGGAGAAGATTGTCAAGAAAAGCCAGGAAGAAGGAGATGACGACGATGATATTGTAGTTAGTGACAGTGACGAGAGCGATTCGGCCGCCAGTGACGTGTCTTCCGCCGGCAGCTTTGAGATCTCCGATTTCGATGACGAAGAAGTGGTGAAGCTGAATGATCTGCCACTGTTCAGCCACCTCTGGGGGGTGCTTTCCAACTGGACCACCCACGAAACGACACTATTAGTGGCTGGACTGCCCCTGCCTGCCAAGGAAGAGGAGAGGGATGATACAGACCCCTTTGTTGAAGGACCAGACAAGGCTGAAGTTGATGCTGCGCGCCGTCGTGCACGGCAAATCCGTCTAGAGAGGTGGAATTCTCTCTCGCTGATGCTGCGCCGTCCATTGCCTCAAGTAGCACGCAAGCTGAAACTTGCAAGCGACCGATTTGCAAACCACCGTATTGACACTGTTACAGAGACATTCACACTGCGTGACGCTATCGACACCCGCAATGCGCACCAGGTACAATGCCTACCCAAAAGCTCGAAGTTTATGTGTCTTAGACTAACGATCCCTTTATGCTAGTGGACCTGCGTTGCAACAATTTTGATGCTTGTAGCTTACGATATCAAGCCCAATGATCTTTTAGAGGGGGAACGCAGGTGAGTGAGCATGTCCAGCGTATCTGCAGGGATATACTTGTCGGGGTCTGACTTCTTTGTGATGCCAATGTAGCGACCAAGTTAAAGCATTGACCAGGCTGGACACGTCAGAGCTCCAGCAGCTGCTCCAGTTATTTTACGAGGTGCGAAAGGATAGCGATGTTGCTGTCGATACGGATGTGGCTCCTGTACCTGAGGACGAGTCGATTGCCAAGGGTGCAGCAAATGAAGAAACACCTGACGATAAGCCCCCGGCCTTTTGCCGTAAGTGCCGTCGTGCGAAGAGCAAGTGTATTTGTCAATCTCGCGCTAACGCTCCTAAGGAAGAAGAGCTGTCGGCTACTCAGTTGGAAGAGATGCTCCAGGAGGCACTTGTCATACGTGACGAGTACGACGAGTTGCTGCAACCGGACGATTAGCCAGTGTGCTGTGGAGTTTGGATCGGGTTGCAGCCTAATGCATTCCTCATCACGAGCAATCGAGGCATCCGACGGATTTTAGAGCTCAATCCGAAGTTTCGCCCCATAGTTCTACACTCTTTTCCTCCTCGCTTCGAGCTTGACATAGGCATGGCTTGTTCTGTTCTGACAATGTTCCCCTAAGTCTTTCTCTTTCCAGCCAGTGAAGCACTGCAGGACGGGTTGTGTCGAAGAAGGTAAGCTTGGTCAAGATGGAGGGTTCTAACGATTTACCGTGTTATTTGACTTTGAAAGAAGTAGCTGATTGTTTTAGACACACGTCTCTATCGTCTACATCCCAATGATCTACAGCGTGAACTTGTCGTTGCCGTCTTCGTCGCAGATGCCGAAGT
>LGSN01000185.1:0-66642 GCA_001314375.1 Phytophthora podocarpi | reverse complement strand
GTCGTCGGCGGTAGGTTCTGAAATTCGCCCGGAGCTACCAGTTTCATTTCACCAACTAGCCATCGACCATGGTGCTGGTGTCTTGTTGTATGTTGCTAACAGTCGATTTCTAACTCGTTTGCGTTGCTCCCGCTGATAGGTTCGTGCTCGGCTAAGGCGAACAGTGCTTCCTACAAGATGGCGCAGTTCCACTTGCACGCACCATCAGAGCACACACTGAATGGCAAACCTCTAGGCGGCGAGGTGCACTTTGTGCACAGTAACGCAGACGGTTCTGTGTTGATGGTGGTAGGCGTCTTCCTTCAGGTCGTGGACACGGGCAAGACCGATCCGTTCATGGTATCCGTCCTGGACGGAATGGATAACGTTAGTCCGACGAGATGGGAGTCCATGAGCCTGTAAGTAGTCGTGTTCCGTGTGGCTGTACAACTTTTGGTGCTGACAATGTAGTCCTTGAACGCTTTCTGTAGTGGCTCGTACTTCAAGTTGGTGAATGCCAATGCAAACCGCCTCTACAACTACCCGGGCAGCCTTACGACCCCTGGTTGCGACGAGATTGTTGACTGGTGGGTGGTTTAGAAGCCTATCTCCGTGTCTCCCAAGGACTTCCAGCGTCTGCAGAGTCAGCTGAAGGAACTCCAAGTGACAGACGCCGGCAAGAATGCTCGTCCAGTACTTCCGCTCAACGGACGCAAGGTTATTAGTCTCAAGTAGACGTACCGCGTACAGTAGGATAGGGTAAGCTCAGTCGAATAAATGCTGGACCCCTTTAATATTTTTTGCTGGCAGTGGCTTTCAGAAGTCGAAGATGCGATCACAATACTCGATAAGCAGCTTACTGTACAGTAATCCATCGTATTGGTTCCCAACCGAGACAAAACACCCTGTGGGCTGGTCAACATGGGACAACTCCTAAATTTGTCGCGGCGTAAGAGTGTTTAGGCACCGGTGGCGGAGGAGAATAAGGCATTGACGATGTTAGACAACTCGACTTTCATCATTATCGAGCAATGGTGAGCGAGGCCTTCGTTGAACCCATGCAACGGTAGAAGTACACACAACTCGAAGCGATCGAACGTATATAACCTATTGCCTTTTCAATTTTGCATGACTGCAAGAAGAGCCCAGGTACACCGTTCTTGTCGTACATGTACATGTATCTTCCTCCGGTTCTTCATTCATGGGACACCACTGCATGTAGAGGTCGTTCGATTGAGGAGTTGAGGTGGCTGCCATCTCGACTCGGGAAGAAAACATCTTTAAATATTTACACTCGAGTCCCAAGACTGTCGCTGCCCACTAACAGGAAGGGTGTGGATAGGTAACACCTTGTGGTTCGGGGACAAGAGCGTATACCTCGTACTAAAGAATACCCGGAAGCGTTTGGAGCCCACAACATCCGCCATAGCGGAAGTGTGCATTTGTTTGGCCAGGACCAGATTGTACTCTCTCTACCTCTTACTCGCCTTGCAAGAAGTATGACGGCAGAGCCATCTAGCGGTGCCGCCCACTTTTGTTGGTTAGCAGTAAGAAACTCGACACGATGGCAGTCTCTCCGAGAAGGTGTAGAATTCTGGTGGTGGCAGCTATCGTGACGTTTATCTATGAGGCGATCGAGATGTGCGTCGCACAGGAGGCAACAGGGTCATTACCAGCAGATCGTCCGGTGTCCTCGTCTTCGGGGTCCTTCTTGACATCATCTACAGGCTCAGAAGTTGGTTTTGTTCCTGCAACAACCGTAGCGGTAGGGCTGGCTCAAGAATGGTTCACCGCCAACTTTTGCAACAATGAGACGCAGTTGGCGGTGGGCGTGGACTCCGAGTTGAAGAACTTGTCTAGCAGCGATACCATTTGCAACGGCGTGCCGTCACTTCAGCGACGTTCCGATGAGGAGCTACCGAACTTCGGGTGCCCGGATATTTTCACGGCGGTGGACGCATCGTGCACATGCTTGAGTACTGGATACAACGACACTGACGTCTGGGAATTTCGTGTGGCTCGGCAAAGTATTGACGACGAGTACCCGACAGCACTTTCGTCCGCAGATATTCTTCCAATTGATTCTATCAGGACGATGTTGGTCCCTTCAACTCTCACAACACTGTAGGTCTCTCTATTTAAAGCGTTCTGTCTTCAAGGCCAATGCACTAACGAATTTTGTCGTTTCTGAAGTCGAATTATTGGAGATGGAGACTTGCCTCAAGATGTTCGATTCACGCCTGAGGATAAACGCATTCCTGGAACTATTTTACCTATTGCTATCAGTCCCAGCGGCACTATTGCTATCTCTACAGTGTAAGTTTGTTTCGTCGTGTAGGTCTATGCTATAAAATATTCATTGACACCTTCGGTTTGTAGGGAAATTGTTAACATTAACATGTTTTCCATCACGCTCTCAGCGTCGTCCTTCCTGCCACCAACAACAACAAACCTGTAAGTAAAACTCGACGAGACAACTTAATTACTCGATGTTGTGATCTAACTTATTCCCTTTGGTTGGTTAATGCTTCAGTACTCTTCGAAACTGCAACTTGTTTGGGCTCGGCTTCCACTTCTTCGATGGAGTGACCAATTTGAAGCATTTGTGCGTCTGAGCTTGATATTTGTCTTCTCAGAATTGTCTAAAGGACTAATTTTGCTGTTCTTGTATGGGATGTGAGCAGGGATCTGTCTTCAAACTCGCTGACTGTGCCTTACGCTGGTTCAACTACTTCAAGCACTTGCTCGAACCAGTTTTGCGCTATTGAGACACTGTTAGTTGTTCTCCACTCCCAGTAATTTGGACCTTTTCATGATAAGACTAAAACCATTTATCTCCCTACAGCAACCTCACCAACAACAGTCTGACGACATTTCCCACTGTCGTCTTCAACATCGACAAGCTGCAGGAATTGTAAGTGTAGTTTGGATCATTGCAGAAGCTGTTAACGTCTTGTTATCTGACGTTGAAGTCTGTGTTGCTATCATCAGGTACATCGCTCAAAACGACATCACAGACTTCAACATCAGCAACTCGACTTTCAACTCCATCAAGAGTTTAGCAGCTTTCGAGTCTGATCAGCCGGACATCTGCGCTTCCTGTCTCAGTGGAACATGGCAGACAGCGCATAACTCCAGGTTCTGCGTAGCCGATGACATCTCAGTGACGCCAGGTTCGACCTGTACCATACTTTGTCATTAATTCTGTCTTGCATCTAACTTTTTCTTTCTTGGTGTACAGCCGAGTCGAGTTCAGGCACCTGCACCCAATGCCTCATGTATGTTGGGATCATAGGAGGCTGCCTGGTCGTAGCTCTCTTGGTCTTACTGCTGTGGCAACGAGCTCGAACTCGTTGCCGAGCTTTCTCAGCCTCTCCGGTGTCTTCGCCCTCCAGCTACTACCTCGCTAGAAGTGGCGAGACGATCAATTTTCAGGAGTCGGAGAAAGACACCGCCACAGCGCTGCTGGAGGATCCGATCATCGCCACCAACCGAATCAACTACAAAGAGATCAAGCTGGGCAAGTGCCTCAGCAGAGGTGGGTTTGGCTTGGTGTTCGTGGGCGAGTACAAGGGTCGTCAGGTCGCTGTGAAAAAGATCCGCCCCGATCGCAGTCAAGACCCCAGAGATGTCGAAGCGTTCCTCAAGGAGATCATCCTCATGGCAGAGCTTCACCACCCTCGCATCGTGGAGTTTATCGGCGTTGCTTGGGATAACCTGAAGCACATCTCAGCGGTGTCCGGGTTCATGGAGGGCGGCGACCTGCGGCACGTGTTGCGCAGCTTCAAGCGGCAAGGCAGTCCGCTATCATGGAAGAACCACAAGACATCGATATCCCTGCATATCGCCGAAGCGATGCAGTATCTCCACTCACACAGTCCGAAGGTGATCCATCGCGACCTCAAGTCCAAGAACGTGCTGCTAAACATGCACCTGGAAGCCAAGTTGACCGACTTCGGTGTTTCTCGAACGCAGTACACGGTGCAGACCCACGCCATGACTGCCGGCATCGGGACGTCGTTCTGGATCGCACCGGAGGTTCTTCTCGGTCGGGACTACAATGAACAAGCCGACATCTACTCGTTCGGTGTAGTTCTATCAGAGATCGACACGGACGACTACCCGTACTGGAATGATGCGAACCGCAACGGCGTGCGTGGCAAGCTACAGGAAGCTGACATCCTTCGACAAGTTGCAACGGGATCCAAACGACCACAGTTCTCCTCGAATTGTCCTGCCGGGATCATGCTGCTGGCAGAGAGCTGCTTGCAGGAGAAACCGGAAGACCGTCCGACGTCTGCTGCCATCGTAGAAACGCTGCAGCAGCTTCTCCGTTCGAGTCTCGCCCCGAGCTCGTCGGATTCCTCGCCATCTTTCACTTCAGGCTCCGGTTGGACTGCGAGTTAGCTCTAGAAACACAATAGAACCTACATCTGTACCATAATCGCCTTGTGCAGCCCACGTTAGAGTCGACCTCCATATTCGGCTGAACCGATGGCAGCAGCGAAGGTGCGATCCATCAGAGACCCAACAAATGCAGCCAAGATAGTAGCACTGAAGTTATAGGGGTTCATGCAAGGATTCATGCTTTGCGTCACACTTGAACGGACCTGCAAAAAGCCAGATGAGATATCCCACCGCCTCTCTTGCAATCCGTCCAGCGGAGACCGAGACGCTCTCTGGACTACGATGGTATCGCCGATTCTGTGGATGTTTTGACGGGACACTCACACGCAAAAGAGCCCTGATAGATCAATTGACACTCGGCAGTCGACGTACTTCGTTGGTCGGCATTGCTGTATATCGTCTGCTTTGATGGCAATCGAACGGGTGCATGGGGCGCCACGCAAGAGTCGTCATAGGGCTGTAATGCTGTTGTGTGTGTGGCTGTTTCTGTCGTGGAATGCAGTAGTCGGACGAGCATCTTCCTCATCGGGGGCATCATCGTCATTATCTTCGTCACGTTCAGGTTCGAGTTCGGGGTCTTTGAACGGCATTTACGCTGGTGACGAGACCCAAGCGGAGATCCTGGCTCAAGACTGGTTCGAAGCGAACTCGGACGATAACGTAACGTACCTGGCCGTCGGCGTCAACTCGGCGCTCTCGAACATCACTGGTAGTGATATTATCTGTGGAAAAGGCGTGCCATCGCTGCAACGGCGAACGTCAGAGGAGCTGCCGAATAATGGCTGTCCGGCCATTTTTTCAGTGTTGAACGGGTCCTGTACGTGTCTGCCAGACTACAGCGGTGCAGAATCGTGGGAGTTCTTCGTGACACGAAGGACTATGGAGGGTGAGCTTCCGCGCACACTCAACGATACAAATGTGCTACCTATCGACACAATTCGGACGCTTTTAGTGCCGTCGACTGTCATTTCTCTGTAAGTTTGACTTTTTCTGATACTTATTCACAACTCGAAGGGTATAGCGAACACTAATTCTCGTCGTGGCCATCCTAGATCGATTACAGGCGTAGGTGACGAACCTCAGGCCATTTCGTTCGCGCCGCAAGATATCGATCTGCCAGGCTCAGATATTCCTATCGCTGTGAACGACGATGATACTAGTGACGCCACCTCCGTTACCGCTGTGTAAGTATGTCGCTACCTGCACTTCGACGTGTATCTGACGAATTAACATGCTTTTGCTGCTACTCAGACGACTCGAAAACATCGATATGTCCTCCATCGTGCTGAATATCGGATATTTCTTCCCGTCAACTACTCTTAACCTGTAAGACGTAGGTTACATTGTTATGGTGCATTGTTCAGAGATCTGTGGACTGAAGCTTGGTGGTGTGTGGGCGTGGGGCGATGGCAGAACTATGCGCAATTGCGGCTTGGAGCAGTTCGGGTTCGACTTTTTTCAAGGTCTCAAAACAATCGAATATCTGTACGTGGTGGCATGCAGTGAACACAGCAAAAGATCACCACGATGACCAAACTAACTCGAGTATGTGTGTCACATCTCACAAAAGCGCAGTGATCTCTCCGTGAACAAACTTGCTACGCCGTACGCGGGCAACACCATCAGCAAGACTTGTACAACTCAGTTCTGTGCTGTTCAGATCCTGTAAGGGCTGCAATTGCTTCCGATTTATTCCACTGAAATATTGACGCTGTAGTCTGTGAATCTGTCGCTGTTGAACAGGAATCTAACTGGGAACCAGCTGACAAGTTTCCCCTCAGTCGTCTTCAACCTCGACGATCTCAGTGAATTGTACGATACTCAAAGAGTTGCGTGGAGCAAAAGATGAGCACTCTCTGATCATTGTGCGTCTGGTGGCAAACAGATATATTGGCAACAATAACTTCACGGACTTTAACGTCACTGCCTCGATCTTCAACGCTATTTCAGCGTTGAGAGCTTACGCGTCAGATCAACCCGAAGAAGCATCTACGTGCTACAATGGAACATGGCGAACTGCGCATGGAGTCAAATTTTGTGTGCTCAGTGACTACAGCGAGACGAAAAGTACGCTTTAGTTATTCCTATTCCGTTGATTATGTACTTACGCATACGCTCTTGTTTGTACTTTGGTATGCTGTGTTCAACACTATTTAGATTCATCAAGTGATGCCAATACTTTAGTCTACGTTACCAGTTTAGCTGGTGCCGTACTGATCGTGCTTTTGATCATTTTTGTTTGGATGAAATGCTGCCACCGACCGGATTTGGAGCATTCCTCGTCGTCTTCAAAATTTGATTCCACCAGGGCGTCGTACTTGGATGAAACCAGACGAGAAGTGAATTGTGTTCTTCTCGCTGACCCAGTGATTGTGACCAACCGGATCAAGTACAAACAACTAAAGCTTGGCAAGTGCATCAGCAAAGGAGGTTTTGGATTGGTCTTCACGGGCGAATATAAAGGTCGTCGAGTAGCTATCAAGAAAATCCGCCCAGATCGCAGTGGAGACGTGCCGGAAATCGAGATGTTCCTTAAGGAGATTATCATCATGGCGGTGCTTTACCATCCCCGAATTGTGGAGTTTATCGGCGTGGCCTGGGATAACTTACGGCATCTGTCTGCTGTAACTGAGTTTATGGACAATGGCGATTTGCGAGAAGTCTTGTACACCTTCAAAGAACGGGGGTCTCCACTATCATGGGAAACTCACAAAGCCCCCATCGCTCTTCATATTGCTGAGGCGCTCACGTACTTGCATTCACAGCGCCCAAAAGTGATTCATCGCGATCTCAAGTCCAAGAATGTGTTGCTCAATCTGTATCTCGAGGCAAAACTGAGCGACTTTGGCATCTCGCGCATGCGATACGACATCGATACGCACATGACGGCGGGAGTGGGGACGTCCTTTTGGATCGCACCCGAAATTCTCTGTGGTCGCGACTACGACGAGCGTGCTGACATTTACTCGTTCGGTGTAGTCCTCTCCGAGATCGACACCGATGACTATCCATACTGGAACGATAACCACCGAAATGAAGCTCGTGCCAAAATTCAAGAAGCAGATATTCTCACTCAAGTTGCCGCAGGACAAATCCGACCAGAATTTTCTGCCAACTGCCCCGCGGAGATCTTAGCGATAGCAGACGCATGTCTACAGAGGAACCCACGAGACCGCCCTACTGCTGCGGAGATTGTGACAGTTTTGCAATACTTGATTCATCCGTCACGCCGAAGATCATCATCGCAGTACGTGTCGGACGACGACTTGGAGTCCATTTGGTCTGTTCAAAGCCCGAGCAACATTATCTTATAAGGCCTTTGCAGCATAATGGTATTGTAGATGCTTGAAACCAACTCCGTGGGCAGTATTGAGTTCGGCAAGCTGCCTAACATAGAGAAACTAATTTTGCCATCTGTACGCACGTCCTGGTTTGCTAAAACGTTTGCCCTTTGAAACTGTTTGTCGATTAGTTCGGACGTCGCTGATGACTTCGGGATTCGTTGATTCGTTTTGCTAAAAGTGTTTTACATGCGAATGGTTTTTGGAGTTTCAGGAGCGTTGGCGAGAAAGTGTCTTCAAGTGGACTCACACGTCTTATGAGCGGCGACACCTTTGCAACCATAAACTTAGCTGCCATTGCTCAACAGCTAAGTTTTGGGCGTAGTGTCATGAATAGGAAAGACAACTTCCATCTCCCATCATATCGTCAAACCAGTCAAACCTATCCAACTACTGCTCTATTAAAATACCAATTTTTTGTTGTCGCTGCTCGAAGACATTGCCCCCCTCCCTCCAAAATACTAAAATACTGGAGACGATGTCGTCGCAGTCGTGCTCTCTATTGTTAATTAAGGCACAAAGTTTAAAGTATGACCTGGCCGCCAAGAACAGGATGGGATCCGCTAGCCCGTACATCCCATGGGCGTTACCTTGCTGATACAGGGCGCCAGTCTAACTAAAAGTCCGCGATCCGGTTTCGGGATAATTAGTAGTGCTTGCAACTAGACTGGGCTGCAACGGCTCTATGAGTTCAATCCAGCACTGCGTGAGATCTCCTGGGCGAAGGAAGCTGCCATTTCTAGCGCTTAACGCTCGTGTTCAACGGCAAATAACGGACGCAAAACGACTATGTGCAGTCGTCTCAAAGCTATTATTCGGACAGCCCTGTTAGCAGAGACTGCTCGAAGCCTACACTTGATCCGGTGGGGCTCATCGGTTAATAATCTCCGAGTCACTATACAATTTGCTGTCAACTCGGTCTTGGCTGCTTTCACTACCAACTAGGCCCCTTTCGCTATGGATCAGCGTCCAGCTTCAGCACAAATAGACGAGATGTCCAGAAGGCCACAGCAAATTGACGGCTTTGTCGTATTCCCAGTACATTCGACACAAACTGCTAGATTTCATGGTGGTGAAGTGAACTTTGAACCTGCTGTTGTCGCTACAGCCAGTGCTTGTACCTGGGCTAAGGAAGACCCCTACGAACGACAATTTCGAATTCCTGCACAAGGTCGAGACCAACTGAATGCCCTGCATCGTCTAACTGGGTCCCCAACAAACAATTCTCAAAATCGAGTCCTCCCGACTTCTGTCGCGTTGATGATGAGTAAAAGCAATCGCCAGCGAAGTCCGTCCATTCTGGAGCGCTACACACAAACCATTCCGTTGTCTGCATCCTGCCAAAGCGTCCAAAAGCGCTGCTTGTTCCCAGATTGCACCAAAATGTCCGTAAGCAAAGGGCTGTGTCGTGGCCACGGAGGTGGTCGTCGGTGCCATTTCACCGGTGGATGCACGAAAAGTGCTCAAAGTCGTAGTATGTTCTGCTGGGCGCACGGCGGTGGTCAGCGTTGCGACGTGCAAACCTGCATGCGCTCGCGGAAAAGCAAAAACTTTTGCGTTGCTCACATGCACCTCGAGACCGAGGACTCCAGAGATGATCCTCAACTTGCCTCGTCCGGTAAAAGTTCGCGGGTGCCGCGTACACGCCGCAGTCGTTACGTCCCAGTTCCTACACGAATTCATCGCCAGTCTTCTCAGCGAATGTTACCCAGTCTTGGACAAGCACTTAGTGCTGCATCACTTTCACTTCCGAGTTTCCCCATTCTTCCCCAGGTTCGCCCCACCATGATGTCCAACATACAAAACTAAGCTATTAATTTAATCTTTAGCCCCTATGTGCTGGCCAGGATCGGTACTCACTCTTATACTGCGAGGAGTGAGGCGCTGGTGGTGACGGGGTTCTTGTTGACGACCACACTGCTTCGGAAGAATATTGACTAGGCACCGTACGAAGCAACGCGTCATTTAAGCTGGGCAGCTGCAACGACGGCGGTGGAATGCCAGACACTTCTCCGGCGTACTGATGATACTGGGTGTACTTCTGCTCACGGATAGCGTAGTCAGCCGAAGGCATCCGTTTGTTCTCTTTGTTGTGTGCGACAGAGAAGTTGCTGTCGCAGGAAACGGTCGACTGTCTGCCGACACTGTCGTCCGAGTCAGCGCTCGCGTTTGAGCTGGCAGATGTCTTACCACTGGACGACAAAGACTTGGCAGCCGCCTTAGCCGCCTTGGTAGATACAGGCTTAGCCACATTTTCAGAGTCTGACTTTGTTAGCTCCATTTCAACATGATCCACGCAAAACCGCTTCGTTTTGCGGCTGCGACGGCAGTTCGGCGCCTCGCAGCGTTTGCCTCCACCATGAGCCCAACAGAACGGACTGCGACTCTGAGCACACTTGGTACACCCAGTGTATTGGCACCGTCGGCCACCACCGTGACCCCGGCACCGACCTTTGCTAACTGCGATTTTCTTACAGCCCTCAAAAGAGCACTGCTTCGCACCGCAGCCAGTGAGCAGCGCGCGCGCCAAGGACGGTGCGATCTCGTCTTTCCCAATAGCCGAAGAGTTCGTGGTCGTAGGAGTAGAACCAACCATCGTCTCCGGAGTACACCCACGTGTTCTCTTCTTGCCACTAGTAGCACTCGGCGGCGACCGCAGTCGGAGCTGATGAACTCCTGGCGGAGTAGGAGAAGGCGCCGGTGGTGTCCTCAGCCCCGAACTTAAGACCCGACTCTGCGTGGTCCAACTGATCTGTTCCTCCTCTGCATAACTAGAGATCTTCATGGCTTGGAAAGCAGCTTGTTGCTCCGCCGTCATCCGATCCGGAGACGGCATTCCGCCTAACGGACGACGAAGTGGAGCGGGAGGAGCTTGGTAGTACACTGGCGTCTGCTGCACATAGCTCTGAGCCGCCTGAGTTCCACTGCAAGGGCCTGTTGCTGCAGGTGCGTCCAGGAACTTGCCCACCGCTCGAAAAAGTCGCTCGCGCTCGTCCCCTTCGGCTCTGCGAGACGTCACGGGTCTGGGTCGACTGTCATGAGCCTCCACAGCCCATCGGAAGTGCTCCTCCTCGTCCAGACCCGCTGCTGACGCCTGCAAGAGCGGGAAAGACCGGGCCACGTCCAGCGCGTCGACACGGTGGTTGGTCTGCACTTGCTGCTGCTGCTCCAGCACTTGGGCGGCGGCCATGACGAGCTGCTCGGGCGTCGGGGGTGCGTTCTGACGCCGCACGTTCCAGGCCATGGCGCGCGGGAACAGGCGGTGGCGCAGCAGCAACGCGGCAGCGTCTGCGAGCGCATCGGCGTCGACGTCGGTGTTGGCGTCGGATGGCCTGTTGGCCATTGTCGGACTGGACTTGTGTTGTGGAGGCAGACAATTTGCTAATGAAGACGGTAAGATGATGGAACGGTGGAAAGCGCTTTCAATTTAAGGTGACATCACCCGCTCTCAACTTGAAACACAGATGATGCTTTTTATCCATGGATTTAGTACTCGCTTAACGATTTAGCTCATTTTTAACAGGATGAGTGATGGTCATAGTTGAATTAGGGGTAGGTGTGATCTTTTCACAGTAAACGAAACAAAGCAAGAGCTGAAGGCGATTGTTACTACATGTGCATGTACCGGAAGCGTCGTTGTTGCTGCGCTTGAGGGTGCGGCTTGGAGGAATCCGTTGCCACGTGTTGGAGGCCGCACTTCACGTTTCTTGGAGTCGTCGGGATCGCTACAAGATGTCCTCAATTGTGAATATCCACATTGTACCGTCTCAATGGCAACAGCTGGTCGTAGTGATTGATGCAGTCATGTGCATCAAATAATTCGGCTACAAATCATAACCTTGCAAATATAATTTAATATTCCTCCTTCAGCTCACAAATATTAAGATGTTAGTGCTAATACAACAAATAACCTTTGTGTTAATGTATGATTTAGAAGTTCCTTATTGGCGCACGTAGCTGTGCTCCCGTTTACGATACGTTGAGCGCTTCTCCGTGTCGTCTTGGTAATCAGACCTACTCGCCAGATCACCTGGTCGACCTGGCAGGTGGTGGCAACAATGGTCCCGGATGAACAAGAGGCTTTTGCGACTGGAATTGCGCGGCATTGCCGGATAAAGCCCTGCTGCTCTCATTAGCCAAGCTGAGGATAGCGGCGCCTTTGGGACACGCCGTAGATGTGTGATAGGGGCAGGGTCCTGGTGGTACCGACGTCGTCACGCCGCAGTTAACCAAGAAGGTCAACTTGGTCCACCACGTGCTGCTGCTTGCTCACTGGGAAGTCCGTGGTCGCAGTCGTGGGTTAAAAAGTCACAGAATGCGTCCACTCACCCTGACTTAAGAGATGCGGCATCTACCCCACCGTTGCGGCGATCGGGTCTCGGCCGTCGTGCGGCAAGTTCCGGATCCTCACGCTCTGCGAAACGCTGGAAAAGAGCGCCGTCCACTGCAACCTGTCACCACTTCGTTGTCGTAGAATCTTGGTGAGTTTAGTGTAGAGCCGGTCGAAAGGCGCAGCCGCGGTATGCCCTCCACCACGGAGTCCAGGGCAAACCGACCGAAGCAAATTGCTCAATCAAAACCGCGTACGTGTAGTATTTCGAGTAAGAACAGCAATAGTCGAGACTCGAGTGCACACCAAAATACTCGAACAGCTTACAGTAGGAGGCGGGACTTCATAGCGGTGAGGCCTGCCGCGGGTGGACCAAAGCTGACGCCTCACTGCTCTGCTCTTTCTGGTCGTTGACTTTTGCCGCGGCTGCAGTATGCGACGTGAGCTGCACGCTCCGTCTCCGGCGCACAGCCGGACTTGGTGAACAGGATTGGCGTAGTGCACGCGCACGCACGTGGGTTAACAATGAAAAGGAAAGCTCCGCTCAAGTGCAACGCGCGGGTGCTGCGAGATGATATCATCCGTCACTGCGTGACATGATACTATAGTGGTTTGTGGCAAGCCAACCTTACGGATTACTCTAGTCGCCGGCTGGTAATCCACAGACATCGTAGATGGCAGAAAACAAAAATACAACCGAAATACAATTTATTCATTCATTTATCGCCCTTGTACGGCATTTTTGATGTATAGTTTCGCTAGAATTGCCGGTGTGGTTGAGATCGTCCGCACTGCAAATGCTCGAGGGTCTTCAACCTCCTATTGTCTCCAGCCTCACTTAATGCACAGTTCCTTAGAAGAAGCTGTACGCGAGTGCTGCCAGGCCGGTAGCCGCAAGGCCCGAGAGCGACAACTTGGACGCCGAAGAAGTTGCCGGGGCCTCCGTCGCGTCGCCAGACGAGGACTTCGACGCGCTGCTACCGCTGCTGCTACTGGTGGTGGTGCTTTCTTCGCCAAGCACGGGGTCGTAGTGGAGCGTTTCCTCAAAGGAAGGGAAAACCCACTCGAACAGGGTGTCACCGCCAGACGTGACAACCGACGAGTTGATCACGTTCGCTTCGACGCCGTCGAGTATGACAATTGTCGGTGCATCCATGAACATGGATTCTCCCAAATCCACACGATCGATGGTGGCGTTGGCAGCATCATCTCCCTTCGGCTTCTTCTCTGGCTTGCCAATGTCTGCACCCTTGGGACCCTTCGCGTCCAGCTTGACAGCTAGAGCCAACGTGTTGAATGAATCCGCAAACGGCCAGCTACTCATATCGACGGTGAACTTTAAAGCTCCTGCAGGCACCGTGAGTGTCTGACTTCCATACTCCACTGTAGCACTACCTTGGTAGATGCTTGCTGTTAGGTTGAACTCCACTGCATCGGAGCCAACAGCGACCGTGGACACAAACGTCGTCGAAGAAACAGTGACGCCATCCACATCCTGCTCATCGATGTCGGTCCAGTCGCTCTCTTTAGGCTTGAATTTGGTGACAGCCGCCACTTCTTCTCCTTTAGCATCCAGTTCGGTAAGACTAGCCACAATGAGTCTCATGAACTTGCCGTTCTTGCAATCACCAGACGGGCAGACTTCCATCTTGACGCCCTTGGAATCGAAATTGGCCGCAGTCTTGATGTGGTCCATTTTGGCAGAACCAGAGCCGTGCTCGGGGGGAGTGAAACTTCTGGCGGAAACTTCGGCAGCTTGGGCCAGGAGGCACACGAGTGCAAACGCAGTCGGGTTGATGATCTTCATGTATGAGGTCGTCGAGAGGCAGTGGCGGGACGCCTCGGGTTTGATTGGGTTTGCTGCGTTGCTTGCTTGTGCGCTTGAAAGTGTATTTCAGGGTGGCATTGAATTGGAAGAGCGTACGTTGAGCAACTACATGGATTTCTACCGCTCCCCGGTGTAGGTACGAATGCAACTACCGGGTAATTGAAAACATATTGGGGCTATTTATTTCCGGTAAGAAAGCGACGACGCATTTCTGCTTTAATTAACCGCAGCTCTGTTTATGCTGTCCATTGTACCGCAGCACACGATCTCACCCGTGAGACGTACGTGGCAACGGCTCCGTACTCGCTGTCTTATGAAGCAGCAGAGGGCTTCATACTACAGTGTTCAGCCCATGGATGCTCAAAGGGGTCATCCATCGCCAAACGTTGTTTTTTTGAAGAAAACAATACCGAAACGCTCTTAGCAGGAGTGTCGACCACCGTCTTAACCATCTTCAACTCGTGATAGGCGACTAACTGTTATCACTGATAGTCGCCTCGACTGTCGAGGTGGAGCTGAAGCATGTCACCGTGTTCCCACCGCAACGTAAAGGCGACAGCTTGAACCAATCATGTCCGTTTTCTCAACTCTTGGATGCCATTTGATTGGCTCGTAAGTGTATCCACACGGATACACTCCGTCACAAAGTCTCCGAAAGCTCGGCACTTTCAGCATTGTCGACACCTCGACGGAATCCCGCACGACAAATATTGAGCTCTTCGAGTTATTCCGACAAGGAATCTCATGCCCGGGAATGCGAATCCCAGTCCCCGACAACCCCCTCCTATAGGGGGTCAAGACCGTTGCGGCCAGGACGTGTGCTCCCTTTTCGGCGATTCCGTGGACGGCCCGATCGGTGTCACTCCCGTCCGTCCGCAGCAACCGGTTGCTACTAGAGACCACAGACTCCCACGTATCATAGTCGAGTCGAGACAATTTCCAATGGACCACCAGACAAGAGAAAACGCAGTGATGTCCGACAATGGCAGGAGGCGGACGCGACTCCATTCGGACGAAAACGACGCCCCATTCAGCGGCGGATTCTGTCGCCAGCTAGCTGCAATGTACACGGACGTGGGAATGACGACTGTCGAGCGTGTGCGATGGCTCTGCGGGTGGATGATCCTGGTGTACGCGTCGACCTGCTGTGCGTGGTTCGCATGGCCCGCGTACACAGTTCCGGTCGTGGGCATGCTCACGGGCACGGTTGGTTTGCTCGCGTGTCAACGGCCGCACGAGCACAGCTACATGACGTACGTGTTGGTCTTCCTGGCGTTGAATTACGCGCAATTGGTGCTGCTCATCTGGCTGCTGTTCGCTGTACTACCTGCAGAGCTCACGGCGACGTGCTCTGGCAGTTGTCCTGGTACAGAAGTCAAGGCAGTTTTCATCCTGCTGCTGGTTGTTGCAACATGCATTTTCCACTGGCGAGTGGTGACGACCACGAGACATTACGTGCGCGAATTCCGCATGATCGAGCAACTTGCGATGCGAGGGTCACTAGCTTACCATTACGATGCCTCATACTCGCGTGCTGCAGCTTCGTCGACGATGGCGACCGATACCCAGTCAAGATCCTCGTTCAGTGCTGTTTCGGTGTCTGTTGTAGGAGATTTAGAGCATCCACCAGCGAACGGCAGACGCAGCAGCTCATCGCACTAGCTACCGCCAAGCATTACTACTTTGATGATTGCACTACATCTACTCATCTCGATAAATTGATTCTACAAGTGTAGTTCGATAGATGGAGAGTGCAACTCAAAGAGCTGCTAATTGCAATGGAATGGTTGTGTATTATCCGTAAACGTTCGAATCTGAGTGACAAATGGAAGCTATGGATGAAATGAAACAAGAAACACGATGCAACAAGAGACCCTTTGACCCATGAGTCCTAGCTGGAAGCAAACGTTACCGAGGTTTTCGGCTTAGTTGCGTCGAAGGCTGCGAAGTTCCGTTTGAATCGTGGGTTCGACGGTCTCAGGGGCATCCGTCTCAGGTGCATCCGTCTCGGGTTCGTCGGTCTCAGGTGCATCGGTTTCGGGGGCGTCGGTCTCCGGTGCCTCCGTGTCAGGGGCGACGGTCTCGTACGCCGTCTCGGTGGTCTCAGGGGAAGCTGAGGTTTCCTCCGTGTCAGGGGCGACGGTCTCGTACGCCGTCTCGGTGGTCTCAGGGGAAGCTGAGGTTTCCTCCGTGTCAGGGGCATCCGTGTACACTGGGCTCTCCGTTGCAGCCGACGCGTCTTCATTGGTTGTCGGGTATGGAGCATCCGTCGAAGTCGAAGCCGAGGCATCTTCTGTGCTCTGGCTGGAAGCATTTGACTCATCGCAAGGAGCCTCCATTGAAGCCGATGCGCCCTCGCTAGTCTGGGTCGGAGCTTCTGTCTCGTCGCACGGGGCCTCGGTTGCAGCGGAGGCTTCCTCCGAGTTTTGGTACGGTGCCTTCGTGTCGTAAGTCGGGACATCCGTTGAGGCACTAGCAGCTTCACTCTGCTGGTGCTCCGTTTCCTTGGAGCAGTCCTCGCTTGCTGACTGGGTTTCGGGAACAGGCGTAGTGTATGGTGTAGCAGTAGTGGGGGCCTCCGTCACCACTGGAGTGTCAGTGTACACCGTGACAGGCGTGGGAGCTTCCGTGACCATCGGTGTATCGGTATAGACCGGTGTGGGGGTCGTCGGAGTATCCGTCTCGGGGACATCGGTCTCAATCGTGAGAGGAGGGGAGAATGTGACTGACTCCGTCGATGGAGTGTAGTTTTTGACGGGTTTCGTTGCCGGTGGTGCCGTCGTCCACGTGGTCGTGTAAGTCGGCGGGGCGGTCGTCGCTGGCGGTGCCGTCGTTGGGGCCTCAGTAGTGTAAATCGGCGGGGACGTCGTCTCCATGGGAGTGAATGGTGTCTCCTCAGGTGTACCAGGTGTAGGTGGAGCAGTCGTCTCTGGGTATTGGACGGGCGTCGTTGGGGTAGGCGGCGCTGTCGTCGGCGCCTCAGTAGTGTAAATCGGCGGGGANGCGGGGAGGTAGTCTCCATGGGGGTGTACGGTGTCTCCTCGGGCTTACCAGGTGTAGGTGGAGCAGTCGTCTCTGGGTATTGGACGGGCGTCGTTGGGGTAGGCGGCGCTGTCGTCGGCGCCTCAGTAGTGTAAATCGGCGGGGAGGTAGTCTCCATGGGGGTGTACGGTGTCTCCTCGGGCTTACCAGGTGTCGCCTCAGGAGTGTAGACCGTAGGCGCCGGAGTATCGGGAGTAACCTCACAGCCGTTGGAGGTATCGACGATGGGAGGGGCAGTAGGTGCCTCCGTGTCGACCTCCGTTGACTCGGTCGTTCCAGTCGGACATTCGGTGTTGGCGACACAACCGTTGGCTCCTTCAGTCATGTAGACGCAGCTGGATCCGTAGACAAGGTCACCGTGCGCACCTGGGCAGTTTCCTGTCTCGCCAGCACAGATCGGGCCCTTGGTGCAGTAGTACCCTTCGTGTCCAACCACCGACACCGGGTACCAGCCATCGCTGCCGTCGCACGTGTCGGGCATCTCGGCATCCTGGTCGCAGGTTGCGTCTTCGACAGTTGTCGTTTCGGTGGTCCCGGTCGTACTAGCGCTGCTGCTAGCACTTGCAGGCGTACTAACAGCGCTGGCACTTCCGCTGGTCGTCGTGGTGTACACGATGGGTCCGGTGCTGTAGCCGGCGAGGACCGGTGCCACAGCAATGGCGGCAAGAAGTAGCGAGACGTTGAACTTGACCATGGGTGCTCGGAAAACAGGTAGCTGGGAGGCTGGGTAAGTCGCGCTTTGCAGATGCAGGCGAATTGGAAAATGAGAATGGAGTAGAGACTTGCTCGGATATCCACGACGCTACGCTACCCTACGCTGGCAAAAACGACCCTTGAAGAAGTTTTGCAGCACATGGCGTGTTCTTCCACGCTAGCGTGGTTTGTAACGCCCTGTTAGCGTCGGGCTTGCGTTGCGTCCGAGTCTCGGACTGAGCGGCAATGATGACTGTAGTCGGTTGCATCCGTTTCACGGAAATTCGTGCAGCACTGACTCAAGAGTCTTCCACCAACTCGAAAATCGAGTGTCCCTTCAAGCTCAAACAACGGCTGACAGCTGGGTTTCGCTGTTGACTAGTAGCGTAGCGTAGCACGCGATGTTCATGCGTTGTGGCTGCAGCAGGTTCAAAACGGCCGGGCATGCGCGCGAATTCGTGCGCCGCTGTCGCATGCTTTTCACTGCTAGCGCTGCTTTAGACATGTGCTGCGCACGTCGACAGTTGCTGCCTTGTTATTGGAAGCCACTCGAGCTTCATACCAACGCCGATCAAGGGGTCATCCCAAGGCTGCTAGGCACGTTTGCACAACTTGTACATGCAAGCTTAGTAGCCGTTTGATGCGATCATGCTGGAATCATTTTTCCAGCCGAAGCTTGTAATGCTGGCTGAGCCTCCTAGATCCTCAACGAGGCCAGTCGGGCTCTGTCGCGGACCAGGATGAAACCTCTCACTTCAACTTGTTCGGCCAATCGTTAGTTTACTTGAGATGTAGCCATCTGAAGATGGATACAATCTTCAGATGGCTACAAAATAAGAACAAACTGTACAAATTGATATTTACGAAAAGTATTTTCGCCATGGAGCACGTGCTGGGCGACTTGGACGGCAAGACGGACGTGCTGCGTTTCGTCGTGGGCTTCCTGCGCTTCCGCGACTGGCAGTCCCTGTCGTCATGCAGTCGCTCGCTCGCCAGCTCGGATCTGCGGCGGTTCGTGCTGGCCCAGGGGGTGCTGCGCGTGCCCCCGCCACCGCTCAACAACAACACCGCCACCAAATCGGGCGAACTGCCCGCCGCCAGCTACTACGCGGACAGTTTTCTGCGCCACATGAAGCCTGAGCTACTTCGTTGCATTTCGACCATCAAGGTGCCACGTACAGGCATGCATCTACTCAATCTCCTGTGCGCTCTACCTGCTCTACGTTCGCTACGGTTCTGGGACTACCCGTACTGGACGTCAGAAGCTGACGAGCCCGAAGACGAGGAACCAGCAATCAACGTGGCTGCTGTGCTCCAATTGCTCCCTAGACTTCAGGAACTGAATGTTGCTGATGCGGATATTACGCTATCAGAACTGTTATTAATAGATGTGGCAGCGCAAGTGCAAGAAGACCCCGAGACTAAGGAGATTTACCCGACTGGGTGGCACCTGCGGGCGTTAGATTTGGCAGAAACAGATGTGGTAGATTTGGCTCCACTTGTGGTGCTGCCACATTTGCAGTCACTGAGTGTGAGACGCACCAATGTGGCTACTCTTGCCGTGCTGGAAGCGCTGCCGGAGTTGCAAGTGCTGGACGTGTCCGAGACGCGAGTCGTCGAGTTTGGTGCGTTGCAGGCGCTGCCACTTTTAGAGACGCTGGACATGAGCAAGAATTGGGTCACGACAGATCTGAGCGTGCTGCAGAATTTGACAGCCTTGCGGTCGCTGAAGGCCACGAACATCGGCGCGTCGGATTCGTTGCAATTGAAGTTGAACTGTCCAGAGCTGGAGATTCTGCACTTGCAGAATACGAGGCTGACGGATCTCGAGTTTGCGACGGATTTGCCCAACCTCTCGTATCTGGACATTCGTTGGACGCATGTGGGAGATCGACGTCCGTTAGCTGCGTTGGAATCTCTGGAGCAGTTGCTGTTGGATACGCGCGAGAGAGGAACACCGACTGACGACGAGCTGGAGCTCCCACTGCTGGCACCTCCTGCGAATTACGAGTGGTTGGGTAGTTTGCACAAGCTGAAGAAGCTGAGGATGTACAAGCACAACTACCAGGACGATATCGCCGATGTATTGCAGGAGGATGTTGAAGATAGAGATGCGACTGTCGTTTCCACTAGAGGACTTACGATCCCCACGGCGCACCGTGTTCCCAGCTCGTTCCTTAGATATGTGAGTAGACAGGGTAAGTTGAGGTCGCTGGAGTTGCCACCTCTCACGGACTACGCGCCCTTGACGCTGTTGTCGTCGACACTGCACCACCTGCGACTGCAGCAGTGGTGTGCTGAAGATTTGGTTCAGATTGTGGCACTGGGAGAAATACAGGCACTCACGAGATTATCAATGTCACTGCCGCCAACGGCACAGGTCATGGATCTCCTCCCTCTTGAGGGTTTTGTGCAGCTGACTCAACTCGAGCTGCTAGATGTACTTTTTGAAGACCTGTCTCCACTGGGTGCGCTTGTAAACTTGGAGAAGTTGGTGCTGTCTTTGCCTGATCGCGGCAAGCGGCAGCTAGCGCGTCGTCACAAAGATCACCAGACTAGCTTCGAGTGTCTCTTGCAGCTCACAAAATTGGAAGAGCTTTCGCTGGTCGGCCGGGTGGACTTCAAGGACGCTTCACTGCTCTCAGGAATGCACAAGATGCGTCGTTTGTGGCTGAATGCGACCAAGGTGGAGGATGCGACTCCTTTGTCCACTCTGACGCGTCTAGAAATGCTGGACCTGGGACGCACGCCTTTGACGACGGTGGAAGGCATTCCGAGGCTGCTGGAGCTACAATCCATTTGGATCCCCGAAGCCGTGGACTGCAAGGCGCTTCGCGACGCGACCAATTTCCCGCGACTGCACTCTATTTGGCACCCAGACGACTACAACTGCCTTTGGACTGATCACAAGTTTTGAGCACAGGTATCAACTCACTCACGTTGAAATGCACGGCAGGTTTAGGAGTGTGTCCATTTTGTGCAGGTTTGGGAGTGTGTCCATTTTGTCGGCAAATGTTGAGTGTATCTGGTATTCGTCTACAGGTGCGATCGTACGACAGACAGTGGTGGTTTACAGTTGACTCCTCCTGTTGATGACGCGAGTTAAACGATAGCGGCCAACTCTTGCTTGACCTATGTGAACCATAACTACTTGGGTTCGCGCTCGAAAGTATCGTGATTGACTCACTCGCGGCCATCGTCACCTTGCAACGCTATCCGCGGGAACGTGTCGACCAACACAGGCCGACCACAGTCTACCCAATGGTCTTGGATGGCCACCTCGTTCGAGTCAATCGACCACAAGCTGCCGAGTATCACTTGCCAATTTCCTCGGCGTCGCTCAGAGCAGCAACCACGTAGATTTGCTATGACGCAGCTGGAGAAGCAAGGCATCCTCACCGCCTCCGTCATCGACAGACTCAAAGCCCAACACCACGCGCGCCAGGAACGCAAACGCGTGTCATGACTACTTCGCCGGGGCCGCCGTTCAATGCTGAGGTGGAGACGCACTGAGCGGGATCTATTGCCTAAGTTGTCGCTATGGGGCCGCCACAGTCTCCTGATCGAGTCTCGTCGGTGCCGATCCATCTCCAAGAAGCCTCAGCTAAATGTTCAGCCGACGACATCCAAGCCGAGTCAATCTACCGACGAAACGCTGCATTTCTCCTTCTCGGGGGGTGGCTGGCTCATGATCTACATGTACGGAGTGTGCAAGGCCCTGCGTGAGCAGAAGGTCGACGATAACGCCAAGTTCATCGGCACTTCAGCTGGCTGTCTCTCCATTGTGTCGCTGGTGCTGAAGTCGAACTTTGACAAGATCTGCGACTCGGTCATCAACGACTACATGACTGCTGCACACGCGAACTGGAAGGGTCCGTTCAAGATGCGCGACTATCTCATCGATGCCATCACGCGCCACGGCAATGTCAACAACATGGACAACCTCCACGGTAAGGTCACGGTGGTGTACACGTCGCTGTCGGCTTGGGTCACAGGTCGCGTCACCCACTTCAAGAACCCGGTGCACTTGTTGCAAACGATGGTGGCCTAGTGCTGTGCGACGCCCTTGGTGGGGTTGCCATTCGAGCATGAGGGCGAGTACGTCATCGACGGAGGGTTACTGGACAACCAGCCGCTGTTTGAACAGGGCATTCGCACCATCACGGTGACTCCGAATATCTTCGCTAATGCAGACATCAGACCGTCGCGATATGTGCCTCCGTGGTGGTCCATGTACCTTCCGTCACAGCGAGATATGCAGTGGCTCTATGACCTGGGCTACGAAGACGGCTTGTCTTGGTGCAAACGTGAAGGAATTCCGGAGTCAGACAACATTGCGGTCCCGACAAAAGCTGCCGAGTACGACGGCGAGTGGAAGACGATCATTGGACAAGTGGTGGGCTACCGGTCGATTGAAGACTTGGTGCTGGTGTTGGCAGAGCTGCTTCTGCTCTCGGAAGAGTTGATCGCATGCAATATTGTCCGACTGGAGATACTGCTCTGGAAGTTTGCGGCGATAGTTGCAGCGGTGGTGGACCGCGTGGCTATCGTCTGGGCTGTGTTGGCTACCAGCTTGCTATTCACTTTGATGCTGCTGGATCAACACTACACACTCGAGTTTCTTCTCGTTCTTGGAGGTCACGTGCTCAAGAACGCATGCAGCCATGTCCACTTGTCTGAGAAGTGGCGTGTGCTACAGGGAGCTGTCATTGCGACGGAGAAGCAAGCGAGTGGCAAGAAACAACGACTCACTCCGCAGCAACACGAGCTGCTGGCAGAGTACTCGTACATATACCGCTTGAGTAGCTTGGTGGTGTAGGAGAGCGTGAGTCATGTGCGTGTAGTTGATAGAGTGAGGTGGTCTGCAACGATTGAGACGAGGTGGTTGTCGTTGAAGTGCTACAGTATTGTGAACTGCCCAATAGACTGCGATCTGCGATCACTTGGTCTGGGTCGCAGACCAAGTGATCGCCAAGTTGTCCGTCATGTGCCCCCCCCCCCCCCCCCCAAAAAAAAAAAAAAAAAACGTGGCGAATGTGCAGAAACGCAACGCTTTGCTCGATGTGGCCGACATTCGTACGCGCCCACCGCAACGGCAACCTGTCGTCGGCAGGTGTTGGTTGACCATCCCACGCACTTGTTGAAGGCATGTTCCTGACTGGTATAATAAATGCATGGGCTGTATCCTGAAGGTAGAGGCGAGAACTGCAGCATATCGAGACTGCATCTTTCACTGGGGTTCGCAGCCATGGTAATAAGACGCATACGTAGCATTGGTGGACGAAAGTTGAAGCCTTACAACCCGATCGTTCGTGCCACCGTTAGAGCAGCATGGTCAACTTCAGTAACAGCTCGGCAAAGTGCAGCGTTCTCCATGGTAACCATTAGGTTGCCTTTCGATACAGATTTGATATGCTGACCTTCTATATTATATGGATAATCCATCAGTATAAGTATCTATTATAGAAGGTAACTGTGATTAACGTCCCTAATTCATACTACAGTAGTACCACTAACGTTCTGTATATAACAATATTACTGCCCTGTTCAGCGATTTGCCTCACTAATCGGCTGTGGTCCGACTCTCTGTGCCAGCCGCCACTCGAAGCGATGCTGCCGTCGATCTCATTATTGCCTCGTCGGCGTCTGGTTGTCCCTGCGTCGCACCAGTTCCCCATGAATTCGTGGAGGAGGAAGCCGCGAGCTTTCGCGCTGCAATCCCAAGCCACCGACCCGTCGAGCCCCTGCGCCACGTTGTCGCCGGCTCCGTGGCTCGCGACGGACGCGGACGTCGGCATCACGCGCGTCTCCGCGCCCGCAGCCAAGAACGAGCACTGGAGCTACGAGATCTCGCTGCGGTTCCCTCGGACGCACACTCTGTGGCTTGTGCAACGCTCGTACGCTGACTTCCAGCGGCTCCATGCTCTCCTGGAGGGCGTTTTCCTCCAAGTGCTTCAAGCTCGACGCATTCTACTGCCGAAGCCCTCGAGACTCAATTGGGACGCGTTCCGAGCTCAAGCCACTCGCACAGCAGCAGCCGACAAACTCCGGAAGCAGCTGAACAGTTACCTGCACAAGTTGCTCGAGATCGAGAGTGTGCACGCGTCAGACACATTTCGGGATTTCGTGACGCCTCGGCCGGAATCCGACGATAGTGAAATTGTGGAAGATGATTATGCAGACAAAGGGGTACGGCGCATCGGACGGTCGAGTAGCACGACTAGCACCAGCACGACGACAAGCACTAGGGACAGTGTGGACGGACTTCAACTCGATCTGCCGTCGCCTTTTCCGTGGCGAGTGCCGCCACCAGTTGTTGCACCTTCAAGGTGTGACGAACTGGTGCATTTCGGTGGTACTATCGCGTTAACGGCACTTGGTGGCCTGTCTGTCGGGCTGACAAAGCGGAGTGCGCTCTCCGGTTCGCAGAAAGCGGCGGCGGTGGCTGCGGGGGTGGCTGGTGTGGCACTGACGGGCCCGTTGTCGGCGGTGTTTGCCTTGAGCGCTCTTGGTGGAGGTGTTGGCAAGTACCAACTGAATAAGACATCGTATCTTAGTGTGTGCAAGTCACTGCACGCTGATGAAGACGCAGGGATTGGGTTTGTCGTGGAGAATGCAGAGCAGTTCTCGGGGCCACGACGCGCGGCGAGATTCGGAGATGCCATTCATTTGTACTGTCATAAAGTGCGTAAATCGGTTCGAATTGTTGCACCTCCCGACTCGAAACGTGGCCATGCTATGGCGACAGGAGGTGACTCGTACAAGACGACCTTGAGACTTGTGTCACCGTATGGCCACACTGGACCACTTCGGTGCGGCAGCCAAGTCTTCATGCAACTCGTGGATGGCGAGTGGGCTGGTCAGCTCCTCGGTATGCATGGCGAGTTTATCACCGCAACGAAGTATTCGCCGGCGGTATTCCAGTTGGGGACGATCCACGACGGACACGACTTTGTTGATTGTCCAGAAGCAACATCGAAGTCTGAACGTGTAGCGCAAGAAGAACGCCCTTCACTCCCCCCTGTGTTTCAGAAGAGTACAACTCCCTTCAAGCTGCGCATTATGGTGTATAATGTGTGGCTGCTGCCCAGTTTCGTGTCATCCTTCAACGAGAAGATATCTCCGTGGGCCTCCCAGCGCGCTTCGGCTATTCCACGCTGTCTCGCACCCCTCGATGTGGACATTGTGATATTCTGCGAGGCCTTTTGCAGCTCTGCACGCGAGAAGCTCGTGTCGGGAATGAAGTCACAGGGCTTCATATACGAAACCAAAGTTGTGGGAGACGCATCTCTTCTAGGCTCAAAGAAGGCGATCGATGGCGGCTGCTTTGCGATGAGCAAGTATCCACTCGCTAGCTGTGAGGAGGTCACTTTCGGCAGCGTCGCGTCCAGTGACGATCGATACGCCGACAAGGGAGTCGTGTACTTCCAAGCACGCGTGCCCGCCGAAAGCAGCTCGGGTTCCGAAGCGACCGAGACAGTACACGTCGTGGGAACACACCTGCAAGCATGGGAGACCCCAATCGCTGTGGCCACAAGGACTTGCCAACTGAAGCTCATGCGCGAGTTCGTGGACTCGCTGTGTCTTCCGAAGCACGAACCAGTAATCTTTGCTGGAGACATGAATGTGAACAAGCACGCGGACGGCGCCCAGTCTCCCGATGGCGAGTATACCGCCATGCTAGATCTGCTTAGCGTTCACGAGCTGCAGCTGCACGACAAGTCTCCAATCTACAGCTTCGACCCTCACACAAACAGCCTCGCCGTCGATGGTCCAAGCTCCGGGGGTATTACGGAGCGTCTGGACTACGTCATGGTAGGACGCAGCCACCGTCAACCGGTAGCAGCGTCAACGGAAATCGTGCAGCTCAAGGCGACCAGGCATTGGGCTCCACCCCGAGGCGTCTCCGATGAAGTCCTTGTGGATCTGTCTGATCACTACCCAGTCGTCGCTGACTTCCATTTCTAGCAGACCGACAACTATTCAACAAACACGACTAAATTATCGCACTCAGCTCACACTTTGACTTTGAACTTCAGGAGAGGTTGGCAGGTTTGTTGTCGTTAGGTTAACTTGGGAAATGCCCCACTTGGTAAAGACAGTAATTGCACCCAACGTCTGCAATTCCACTTTAATCACAACGTGGGTTCTGGCTACCACAACGCTGGAGCTGGAATTCGTCACCACGCGTCCGATGGATGTCGGCATCAACTACAAACGCTACCTTGCTGAAATTGACACAGCAACGTCAACTATCAATCGTGGACGTGCAACAAGTACATGTACTGGAAAGTTGCCAACGAAAATACTTTCTAGTCTGAAGAACGTAGTGCCGAGGTCAACGATGAAGACCTCCAACAGCGCGTATTCGTGAACAAGCAAAATGTCCTGGAAGGTGCATGCTGCAAGCCCAAACGCCACTTTCTCCATCATGGCACCGTTCTCGGTGCTTGCTAACGTGGAGTTTGCTTCATAGGTCGTAGGATATGCCCAAGGGGATAAAAAGCGAAGGCACTCGTCAATATGGCTACACTACATGTCCATGTAGAGTTGAAGTGACGTCTAATTCGCAGAAATGAATACCCCCTTCTAAACTTTATATAAAGTTTCCCGTTTTATTTACAACCTTTTCTGCCACGTAAGACGTCAAAAAAGCCTTGCCCGGGATGAAGTTCTGGCTTTACTCGAGCGCGAGCCTGGCGGTCTGCATGGGGCTGCTCTGGTACACGTACGTCACGCGGCAGCAGTTCTATCCGTCGGTCATCTACCTCGTGACCTCCAAGGTCAGCGTCCTGGTGCTGGGCAACGCAGGCCTCGTGCTCACGACGCTCTTCGGCCGGCTGCTCAAGTCATTTTTCCTCGGAACGCTTCGGGATGCGGAAGTGGAGGTACAGTACTCTTATATTTTATAAATTATACACCATAATTATCTAATCTTTTTTTCTTATTATTTGACGTTGTAGATATTGCACGAGAATGTGCGCTACGCCGTGACGGAGACGTGTCTGGCACTCACGATCTTCCGCGACGAGATCTCGTTCCACGTCATGGTGCTGTTCACGGCGCTCGTGTTCCTCAAGATCTTCCACTGGCTGGCACAAGCCAGGATCGAGTTTGTACGTGAAGGAATCTCATACTTTATTTTCTTAAATATTGTTGTTGTTTTGCTGACAGAAGCTCTTGTGTTCATCCTGGCAGATCGAGCAAACGGACGTCATCTCTCGACTCACCCATGTGCGGCTCGTTGGGCTCATGGCGATGCTTGCAGCCGTGGATACTGGCTTCGTAGTCTGGTGCGCGCTGAAAGTCATGGAGATCGGGCCTTCTGTCTTCATCCTCTTTGGGTTTGAGGTGAGGCAGCAAGCAGCTCGTTAACTTTTGGACCATGACTTGATCTGACGATACTTTTTGTTTGCTTCTTTACTTTGTGCAGTTCCTCATCTTGTTGGTGACCATTGTGGCCACGTTCCTGCGCTACGTGCTGTACGTGGTGGACTCCCGGATGGACGGCGCCTGGACTAACAAGTTCACATACCTCTTCTACTTGGAGCTCGTGTCTGAAGTTACCAAGCTAGTTGTGTACTTGGTACGACCGTTGTCCTGAGATTTTGCAACTTTCGCAGCACTTGGTGCTGATCACTGACTGTATGGATTATGTGATTGCTGTCGACGTAGGTCTTCTTCATGCTCATCTTCACGTACTATGGCATGCCGCTGCACATTGTGCGGGACCTTTGGATCTCCATTAAGAATTTGCAGCGACGCATTGCGTCCTACTTCCGCTACAGAAAAATCACCGCCCATCTCAACGAGCGCTTCCCCAATCCGACTGAGGAGGAGCTACAGGAGACGGACAGGACGTGCATCATTTGTCGCGAGGAAATGACCCCCGACGCATGCAAGAAGTTACCATGCTCGCACATCTTCCATGTCGACTGCCTCAAAATGTGGGTGCAGCGCCAACAGACGTGCCCCACGTGCCGCTCCACCATTCCGACGGGACCGCGTCGCCCCACTCCTGCCGTTCCTGAAGGACCAGCAGCTCGTGCTGCAAGACCCGCCACAGAAAACAACAACGCAGCCCAAGCACCAGCACCTGCAGCTGACGCCCAGCCGCGTGCTGCGCCGGCTGCTCCTCGCTTCCGTTTCGGGGTTGCCTTTGGACGAGTGGTTCCCCCGACAAATCAACCTGGAGCTCCTGGTGCTGCAACCACTGCAGGAGCTGCTCAAGCCGCGACACCTCCAGTTTCTGGTGGAGTTCCTGCCGCTGCGCCTGGTCATCCGTTTGCTCCTGGTTATCCAAACCCGTACATGTCGCCAATGATGTTTGGTCCTGGAATGGGACCACCGTTTGGTTTCGGGATGCCAGGAGGGTACGGCATGATGCTTGGCATGCCCCCGCTCGGCCATATGCCACCTCAGTCACAGCAAGGTATGCAGCAGCCAGCGATGGACCCGGACAGTATTCAGCGCCAAATCGACCTCCTGCATGCTCAGCTGGCAGTGCTGCAAGCATCAGCGGCACAGTTCGGCGCCCCCCAGCAGACTCACACTCCTGCGTCAGCACCCTCCGTGCCAACTGCGCAGCCATATACCAGCGTTCCAGCTCAAAGTCCTCCAGCAGCTCCTCTATCTGCGCCAGCCGCGGCTTTTGCTGCTCCAACAACTGCTGCTATGCCTTCCCCATCTGTGGTAGATGAAGCCGCTGCAAACGCAGTACCTTCGGAGGAGGACCTAGAAGACAAACGTCCGATCCCATCGTCGAGTCAGCAACAAGGAACGATTCCGTCAGCTGCTGCTGCTAGTGAAGCCCCATCTTCGCTTCCTGTGGAGTCAAAGATTCCATCGGCTCCACAGTCCGAGGCCGAGCGCCGCCGGGATGAATTGCGTCACCGCTACAACCGCATCTACGGTAGCTCTTCGAGCTCATCTGTGACTGAAAATGAAGAGAAGAAGAGTGACTGATTGATGCGCTGTTCTCCCAGCGCCTGGTAATATAACACCTGAAAACCCGATGCAGTTGAGCGTTGTGAGCATGGTAGATGGCTAACTCTTTTGCACACGCGTGTTCGTGAGTGGCAGGCATCTACAGAAGACGCTGTCGCTTGGTTTGGTCGGGCTCGATTTGAGGCTCCAGCCATCGTATGACACGCCACGATTGATTTTCTTGGCAAGCTTCAAGGCGAGTCGAGTGAAGATATCGTGCTACCTCCCCTCGTTGATCGACAGAAGCAACCAGTTGATGACAGGAATATGCCCGTTTGTTGTAGCACTTCGAAGCGCATGGCCCAGACTGCCCTTGTGCTGGTTTGCAACCAGCCATTGCACAATTTCGAGGTGGCCTTTGCCTGCCGCCAGACTGAAGGCATGCTCCGTGCAGCCTTCGCCACTATTCTCACGCATCCATTGCACCACCTCGAGGTGCCCTCACTCGGCAGCATAAGTCATCGCGACGGTAGTGCACCCTTCAGCTCTGTTTTTATGGAGCTACTTCACTACGTTCAAAATGACCTGTTTCAGCAGCAAAATCCATAGCGTCCACCGTGCATCCTTCACGTCGATTCTCATGCAGCCACTGCACCATGTGCAAGTCTCCGTTCAATGCAGCCGCGTTCATGGCTCTTGTGGTGCATCCTTCGCTGCGGTTGGCATGCAATCACTTGACCATCGACAAGTGGCCACGTCCCGCAGCGTAGTCCATTGCTCTTGTTGTACAGGCGTCCTTGCGGTGCGTATGCAGCCACTGTGCTGCCGAGAAGCGGCCCAGTCCGGCCGCACTGTCCAAAACTTCGACCCCCAGTCGCACCGGTCCGAATGGAGTTCCGACAGCCATTGCAGGATGTAAACGTAACCGTGAATAGCAGAAACACGGCTACATTCCCCCAGAACGACTTGGTATCACGGGCAGCGAGATATGCCAATAACCGTAAGGAACCGCCGTGTTCACCACGGATTCCGGCCTCGAAAAAGACGTCGAGGAACGCGTCGATGCGAAGAACGACATGGAGAAGTTCGCCAAGACCGTGCAATGACAGACATTCGCGACATACCAGACAGGCAGACGTCAAAACCGGAAAACAGCCCAGCAGTCCGGAGCCATTTCGGCAGCTTGTTGGAGACTTAGCAGATATCCGAATGGACTATTTTTTAGATGAGACCTTTGGAACTATAAGAGTCAGGTGACTAGACTCATGTATTGGTGTCTGAATTGATACATATCGGTGCTTCGATTCGGCGTATCTGCGCTCAACTTGAAGTAGATTGACGATAAGTGTTGGAATGGCGAGTCCTGTATGCTGCCGACATTAAACCAGAAGGACCCATTGGCGAATCGTGCGATCAGAGAAAGCAACTCTGAAGTTTTGCGGCTTGGGTGCTCTCTAATGGATCGACTTGTGAATGTTTGGTCAGGGATTCGAAGACAGCAACCTGCACCAGCGTTGGAGGCGTGGTTTCCATACGCGCAAATCGCCTACAACTTGTTCCGTTTAATGCAGCCAGATACAACTTGCTCCAGGCTTGAACAAGATACTTTATCTAGAATTCGCGCACTCAATAAATGGATTTCGAAATGCAAAAGCTGCAACGCGGACAGCACTGCGCGTGTACGTCAAGGCCGCGCAAAGCGAGAGCGACCAGTGGGTGGTGTCTGTGCTGAATGCGCTGGGCAACGTGAGCGCGAACTCGACGGCGTCGGCCTCGTTGACACCGTACATCGACCTGGTGAACAAGGCGGCGGACGCGCAGGGCGTGTTCAACTACGCTGGCAGCCTGACGACCTCCGCGTGCAGCCAGATCGTGGACTGGTGGGTAGTGAAGAAACCCGTGGACGTGTCGACGGGCGACCTTGAGCGCCTGCAGTCTCAGTTGCGCGAGCTGCACATCACGGACGACGGCGTCCGGTGCAGCCTTTGAACGGTCGTGTGTTGAAGGCGTTGCTGTAGGCATCGTGCATAGTGAACTAACCTCAGTTTAGAGTAGCAAATATGTAAACAAGTTTTGTTGATCTGAATTTGAAGTTTCAATGTGATCAATCCATGCGCTGTTTTGGCATTGCAAGTTGCAAGGAAGCAACCAAACCGGACGTGTCCCGCACCAATGCAACGACTCGTCAATACGGACGGGCCCTGCCCAAGATTAATTCAGTTTCTTGTTTCCCGATAGCTCACATGGAAAGAGCCAAGGAAAAAAGTAGTTGCACCATACGGAGACCGTGACCCCACGGTGACCGCTTGGACTGCTGGCACCAAAGCAGCGCCAGCAATGCACATGGGCAATTTCTCAACTGGCGTGAGTCATTCCCCATCTGGATTTTGTTGTCGATGTCAAATCGACGATTTGGAAGCTCTACTGAAGCTTATTAATAGGACGAAGCAACTTGCTTCAGATGTACGATGGGAAATCAGCTATACAGACGAGACCAATTCAATAAAGTACGCCCGGGGATGTCAATAGTAGGAATTTCTCGATCTGACAGTCAAATGATGTTCAACTACAGCACGCACCCAAATTTTGGGTGTCCATGGCATGTCGGGGTCCATGACCACGACACCCTCCTTTTCAACTTGTCTAACGCACGCACCAACGTCATTAAAGGTCCTCTACAACTTCCGACAAATATTGGTTACGTCACTTGCAGTCGTTCCGAGGATTTCCTTTGTTGTTGTCCCATTCTGATCAGGGCACGCCTATAATAATATTAGGAGAATATTATTCTCCTTCATCGTCTTGCTGATCGCCGTGGTTCCCTTGTACAAGTACGAACGTATCCAGAATTCTCGACGATTCTGACGACGGCTCTATCTACCAGGTTTCCAGCGAGCGCTACTCTTTCGAGCAGTTGCACTACCGGCACGCCTACAGCCAAACCACATCTGTTCTACAGACTCTCCTGGTATAATAGCTGTGGCGTTTCCCTTCCCGTATTGGATCCTTGCCACCCTAAATGTGCTTTGCGTGTTTCTTTGGTCGAATCCTGAAGCTCTTCAACGTGTTAATCGGCTAAATCGCGGTGCTTGTCTGCCAAGTACTGGTTACATGCGTCCATCCAGTCAGTCACCTCTACGGCTTTATCTACGTTAGGACAAAAATAATATAGTTTGTCGAGCTTCTTCTCGTCATCAAGAGTATTTGACCAGAACATGGTCGTCAGTAAATCTGGCCTGATGCGACAGATCATGATCTTCAGCGTCGATTGTCTCCAGTGTGCTCGTTGCTTTCAGCTTCATGCAAAACTCCAACTCCAGTACATGTACTACGATCGCAATTATTGAGGTTATTTCAACAACGTTGCCCTATGGGCAGGGTGCAGCATTTTGTGTAAAAACGGACGAAATACCACTTTCGGGAGCTCCATACAAAAAAGATAATATTAATAGGAGTACTGTACCCCCTGCTCTGTAGTACTGTATACATGGGGCAGCGTATAGTCCATTTCTCGACCTCTACTTTGTAAAGTACCCCGTTGAAGGTTTTCAAACTTACCCCATTTAGTTAAAAGGGAAAACTGGTAAAATGTCCCCCATAGTTTCGCGATTTCCTAAAATGCCCCGTAGTTTTAAAATTGCCAAAATGCCCCCCGGATTAGCGCTAAAAGTTAGGAAACATTATCAGTGAAGCGACGTCGGCATCGACACTGTCTCGTTCGCGAAAACCATCGGGCGTGGCTCAACAGGCAGGCCCAAGTCGCGACGCAGCCATGAGATCGTCAGCGGACGTGCCACCTCCACTTTCTGCACCGCATTGCGCTTGTTGTGGACATCAGCACCAGAGATCCTCGGAACTGACCGGAGAACGACGCCACCGGGTACACCACCTGCAGCAGGTCCGATGCGGACTCATCCGCCCCGTTCGATGCCAACGTCACCAACATGCGTTCGAAACGCTCACCACGCTTCCTCCAGCACGCTCATGCACATCCGCGTATTCGTCGTCAACCACCAAGCCGCGCATAGGTGTGCACACCTCGCACCCGTGAACTTGCACGTCCACGAACCAGTACTCCGACCACACCGCAGCACTGTCCAGCGACTCGCCCAAACAAGTCCAAGTCGCCATGGACACCAGCGTCACACGTTCGTCGACTCTGTCACGGTGTGCGACTTGGTCGTTTTTGGCGGCACCAAACCACCTCTGCCGCCTTCAGCCAACTCACGTTGCTCGACTGCAACTCACCGGCTGTCTGCCACCCGCGACTGCTGCCCTCCTGCTGCATCAGCATGAAGTCGCTCCAGTGAGACAGCCCACCCTGTATAAAGGAGTCGAGTGTCCCCAAAGAAGCGAAAGAAGAACACGATGGACAGGGCTCCTAGCTGTTCTTTGCATTGCTCGTTCTGCAATGCTGTTGGGCACAACCAGCGCAAATGCGATGGCTCAGGTCCGAATCGCCTCCAGAAAATCTAACTTCCCATTTCTGTGCGGGTAGCGGTCCGGGGTGGATGGGTTCATTTGCTACCTAAGCCTCACGTAGGAATGCCGTAGGGGGCACATGAACTCGTAGGAGATTGCATGCTGGTGTCTAATGAAGACTTTCACCGCGGGTATTTTACCAAATGTCCTAACTTTTAGCGCTAATTCGGGGGTATCTGGCAATTTTAAAACTGCGGGGGCATTTTACCAGTTTTCCCTAGTTAAAATGGGCACATTTTTTAAAATCCCATTAGGCGATGCGAGATATGGTTCAACTGAAGAACAAAATTCCACCCGGCCATCCTCTGAAATCTGCGAGCGTTTTCATCTCGTAGTTCTCAAGTTGGTCCAGAGTCTGGACTCCAGGTTCTCACATGCATTTTTGGCTCTTGAACGTTTGTGTACACGATCTCTGCACTATTTCCCAATCACTACTGTTATCCAAAGCTGACAGCTCTCGACAATGAAGTTCTCGTCAGTGTAAGCTTAGCGATGTTCGGAGTTGTGGAATCTTTCTCGCTCCTTGTCCTTGTCCAGCTGAGATTTGGGATCTCCGTTCTGCATTTGCTTTCGTTCGAACTCGGACTGGTGCAGTCTATCTTGTTCTAGTAGATAAATAAGTATTCTACACGACATCGAATTGCTCGAGCTGGTGCGGTTAGTAGTAGGACCAGGACGAGTTCCGTGTTTATTTTGGCACCACCTCACCAGCTGAGGTCACTCAATAGGTTGTCAATCGAGCAAACGCAGGCATCATGACCACTTCGACTGAACATCGTTGCATACACCAGACAACCACCCAAATCAGCTGGGCTCGGAAATGATGTCTGTGTCCATAGAATGAATTGAATGAATAACAACTAAACGTACTCAGATCTTAGCGCGTTTTGCTTGGGCGAACGAGACATTTGTCGCGGAGGTCATTCGCGAGTACTGTAGCTTTGGGGCGTGGGAGTTCGAGTATGTTGTTTACCTCTCCGTCGCTCAGCGCTTCAGCGTGGATGTCCATGAGATATCGTGCGAGCAAAGGAGCTTCACCAAGACCATGCAGCTCGGCCAACAAACACCATACCATCGGAGATACCACACGGTAGTCTTTCAAAAGAACCAATCCGTCCCGCGCTGTATCGGGTCGACCAGGAGCATCGTGAGTGAGCATCTTGCGCCAATTGTGGTGCAGCAATGTTTCGTTGGTAATTCGGCCTGGTTCGGGTCCACCTCGAGCCACAAAGTCCACCCAACGAGCCATCCACTTCACGTCAATACAGAACCAACACTCCCGGCGGGTTAAAACCGACTTGTCGTAACGCATAACTAGCGCCAGCTCGAGCTTACGGCGTTTGTCAAAATTTTCCTCAAACGGAGGAAGCGTGGGAGCTCGTCGCATAGCAGGAGAACGCGACAAACTGGAGCCTTCTTGCTGCTTTCTGGCTGGCAAACGGAACACAAGAGTGCGTGGTTGTTGGCTCAACTCGCCAAGTTTCATGCGCACTTCATTGAGCGATGCGTGTGAAAAATCTTCCCCGTTAATGCGCACAATCACCGAACCATGTACGATATCTCCATTACGCTCGAGTGCGCCTTTAGAGCCATCACGCAACTTGGTGAACCCCATTACTACAGCGCGGTCGAGAACACCACCGTCCAGGTTGAGCCCCAATGGGCCGGGAGGAGCGACTGCAGTCACGTACTCTGCATCGACGTCTTCCACTACGGAATCGTCACGGTCGAATTGATTTGTCTGCACCATTAACGATGCGGCAATGGTGCCAGATGACACATTGGATGCCATCGATAGCGGTACAGGCGATGGCTGATGTGGCTTCTGCGGTGGCAGTTCCTCGGGCTGGTCATGAAAGAACGAGCTCCCAGTTCTAATAGGATGTGTCTTCGTTGACGGCATTTTGGCTTCAACTGGTTTCCAGCTTCCACCTCTGGTGCTGTCTTGATTATTTGCATCCAGCTCTTCTTCGCTGTCGTCTTCACTCGAGTCATCACTATCGAAATGACGAGTTTCTGCCAAAGCCGCCATCGTACCAAACGACAATTCCGTCGGCAGCGATGGAGGAAGCTCATCGATCTCTAGCGACAATGGCTTCATCTTATCAGGAGACGGTGGTCGTGGCTGTACAGGCTCCGGCGAGAGTTGCTGCTGCAGTTTCTCCGGTGACGTCGAGCTCGCATTGCTCGTCAGTGGCGTATTCGACAACCCATCGACGTTCGACCCTGTAGGTGTCCAACTCGTGCTACCGTCACTCCTTTGATCCTCCGTCGTATGTACAGCCGACGCTATTATCACCTCCTCGGCCACTACTGCTTCCGTCCTGTGGATCTCCTGGAAAGAGTCTTCAGCCGACGACGACCCATTGTCACGCTCATCCTTCTCCTCCTCAGATTCTTCCTCAGATTCCTCTTCTTCTGCTTCTTCTTCTCTGGGCGGTGGTCCTCTCCTCGGTGCAAACTGCTGACTTAATGGCAAGCTGCTATAGCTCGGCTGGGTCTGCGTCTGCGTCGCCTTCTTCAACGGCACCTGAACGTCGTCATCTGATTCCTCCTCCTCATCTTCTTCTTCTTCTTCAATTTCGTCTTCTTCTCTTGGTGGTGGCCCTCTTCTAGGTGCGAATTGATGACTCATAGGTAAGTTGCTGTCGTTATTGTTGATAGTGTTGCTGTTCTCCGGCTTTAATTGTTGCGGTACGTGGAACTTTAACGTGCGTGGCAAGTGGCTCGTCTCACGCAGCACACCGCCGACCTCATCGAAGCCCAGATCCGACTCCGTGAAGTCGTATTCATTCACTGCGACTAAGACACTGCCTAGAGGCACTCGACCGCTGAGCTCCACTGCCCCGCGCTGCTGCGGATCTGTAGACGACAGCTGCGCGAAGCCTTCGAGCACGGGGCTGTCCAGAGCGTCGCCGTCCAGGAGGATCCCTAAGGGACCGGGAGGCACCTCCACCTCCACCACGGCAAGGCCACTGTCACCCAGGAGCCACCGAGCGCTAGACGCCATGACGCTTACTCGAATGGTTCTATACCGACCTGATTCAAACTGTATGTCACTGTTTTGAGGGATGTTAACACTAAAGTGAATTTGAAATTCAACGTTAAAGTGATTGTGACATACACTCTGACTTCAACTTCAAAGGGTAGTAGAATAATGCACTTATATTCGAGTTCTGGTTGTCGTCCTTGATGCTGATAATATCTACGCGCTTAATGGAGTTATGAATCGTTTACGGGCGAGAGCGCTACAATGTCGGTGCCAAACTTCCAGCATTTGGAAGCTTTCAGAGGCCGTGTGGGCACCTTGCGGTAGTGAGTGGGTAGGGAGAACGCTCCATTGAAGAGCGCCTCCGCTCTCCTTCGCTTTCGAGACAGCTCGTCTTCTTCGCTGTCCTCTGATAGTTCCGTCACCTTCTCGACCAGCCCACGGTGTTCCAGCTGACCCAGGGCAGCTGTGACCACTGCCAGCGACGCGAGGCCAATTGAAGCAGCTTCTGACTCTCCATGTGCTGCGTTGACAGCATCGAAGAGTTCGGAAACACTGCGGCGGCGGCGCAAATCCATGTTTTCCAGTACCAACGCAGCCACATGATCCACGCTCGCCTGAGGAGGAGTCGCTGCTGCTACTGCGTTCACCTTCGAACCGCTGCCCATTCTTTCGTCATGACTGCACGTAGTCTCTCGGTTCACACGATCACTGCCACTCCATCCAGCCATCGTAGCTGCCGCTGCTATCGCTGCTGGGGACACATACATACTGCTATGCTTGTACTGGCCATCGCGGTGGTATGCTATGCCCTCGTACTCAAATGACAACGTAGAAGATTCGTCAGTGTATGCCTTCCGTAGCTGCCCCGTGCTGCCATAGAGTAGCTCTGAGTAGCTCAGTTTGCCTCGTCGTGGGCGCTGACCCTTATGCCCTCCCTTGTGCCACTGCGAACCTGGATGAGGTGGCAGAGGCAGGAGCTCCTGGTCCGCTTCCTCTGGAACGCTGCACTTCGCGTGAGATGGATCCCAGTGGTTCATCGAGCAGTACCATTTATCGGGCAGAGTGGAGGATTTAATGTGCTGCGGTAGTTTGCGCCACTTGTTGCACTTTTCACACTGAGCCCACTCCAACACCGTTTTCTTGATACCACTGGTATTGGAGTTTCCGCTGCCGCTGTTATTGTGCGTCCGCCCTCCCCTTCCTTTCGTAGAGTGACCTGCGCCGCTGCTGTCTCCAATGTTGATATTGTTGTTGGTAGCTCCTTCCGCGTTGCTGCTAGTGGTTGGCGCCCCGTTCCCTGTCCCAGATGCCGTTGACTTTGAGCCTTTGCCGTGCTTCGCTGAATTCGATTTACCGAGATTAGTAAGATCATTGGCAGAAGATATCTGTGTCATGTCACCACCTGAAGTAACTGACACAGATACTGCTGGTGCAGCGTCTCCAGTCGACGAGGACGCCCGTGCCTTCTTGGATGGGCGGCCTTCCTTCTTAGCCTGCTTCAGTAAAAATGCATCAACCTCCGCAGGATTTGGTGCGCTGCACTTGGCTAGCTCGGGAGCCCAAGTATTGAGATGACAGTACCATACCGCTGGCAACCGGGCGAAATTAATCGATGCTGGGACGATACGCCACTTGCCACATTGTGTGCTCTCGCATTGTACCCATTTGACTTCACGATACTTTTCCTTGAGTTGCTTGGTAATCTTGCGCTTTTTGGTAGCCTTGTCCTTGTTTTTAGATCTGGAGCTTTTCTCCTTTTCTTCCAGCGTGGCCATGTCGGTAGTAGATCCCTTTAAAGTTCCTACAGATCTTTTCAGTGGACCTGATCCAGAAGAAGAGTAGCCGCCATCGTCTCCTGTACTAGAGGCTGTCGATTTGGATTTTTTGAGTTTGTATCTCCTCTTGCCAGCTTGAGGGGATGGATTTGCCTTCACCACTTCCTCAGCAATGGCACATGACGCGAATCGTTCGTCCCATGTGTTCATGTTGCAGTACCAGTGCTTGGGCATCGCATCCAAATTGAAGTCTCTCGGCACCGTCCGCCACTTCTTGCAGCTATCGCATTGGACCCACTTAGCCTCGTTCCCTTCCTCCTCCTCCTCGTCGCTGGTTTCCCTTTTCAGCGCGCGCTGCACTTCCCGTTTTGCCTTGTTCTTCCTCTTTTTCTTTCCATGAATACTCGCCCTACTGGTTCTTGGTGTTGCATCTGCATTAAGCGTCGCAGACCCAGCAGCACCTTCATCGTCGTCATCTTCATCTTCGCTAGGTACATGTTTGAGCACCAAGCTGGCTGCGATAACGCTCGATGACGACTGGATCAACACGCTGGTGGATGGCGATTTCGGAAGCTCTAACTTCAAAACACCTTCACCGGGTTGCTCCCATTGATCAGCACGACCAATGCTAGCATCCTCGCCATGTCCTTGTTGGTAATCCTTGTTACGCTCGATTCTTGAATTTGGCGTTTCCTCGTCCGCAGACGATCGAGCTGCCAGTGAGTCCCTATCACCCGATGGGCTCGTAGGCACTGGAGACGAAGGAATTGGTGATTTCGTCGTTTCCTTGGCTTTGTCTTGTTCCACCATCAACAAAGATCCAGCAGAGCGTTCCTCCTTAACAACTGATCTCGGTTCCTGTGACGTCGACGCAGCATTATCCTCTAAACCAGCCATTTGGCTGCTAGAGCGCTTCCTCTTCAAAGAAGGGCTGGTCGTCGAGACATCAGAGTCATCATCGTCACTCTGTCCTAATGCCTCTTCCAGACGCTCTTGTATCCGCTTGGTAGCAGTCGCAGGACTTTCAAATAGCGCAAATGACGACGTCGGAGAACGAGATGCTCGCGCGTCTGTAGACACTGCAGGCGGGGTAGCGACTGTAACTGGATTGAAGTCCGTGCGGCGGCTAGACGGTGTTGAAGGGCTGCCCTTATCACCACGCTGAGAACTAAAGCTACCATCCGCTTCCAGTGATTCTCTCTTGCTCCGCTTCCGCTTTTTCCCGCCGACTTCTTCATCCCTGTGTTCGTGTTCATCATCGCCCTGCGACGCCAAACTCCCCCTCTTCTCCTTCTCCTTGTGTTTGTCTTTCTTTTTCTTCTTTTTCTTCTTCTTCTTGTCGCGCTTTTCTCGTTTCTCTCGCTTCTCCTTCCTCCTCGCACTGCTGGCACTGACCGCCGACGCTTCCGACATGGCCCCATCCTCATTCTCCGCCTCCTGTGCTTGCACGTCACTCAAGTGTTTGGACACTGCGCTCTTCACCACCGGCTTCTCCTCCCTCTCCACATCCACACCTTCAGTCTTCTCCTGTCTCTGCACCCCCACCTTCTCCTTCAGTTCCCCTGCATGTTTCGGACAGATAATCAACTTGGACGAGATCTGCCTCATACAGTTCGACGGCAAACAGCGCGCGTGGTACGCCACCGGACACCTCATGCACCTCACAGCTTCCTGTTGTGCTCCCGACTGATTGCAGCCCGCGCACGTGTGCAGCGGACAGATGAAGTGCGTGTTGATGGCGATTCTGGCCAATGGGAACTGCGTAATGCACTCCTGGTGGTAGAATTTGCCGCACGACAGCGCGCGGCACTTGCGAACCGGTCTCTTATGGGGGTTCGAGCTGGTCGTGACCGGCGTGTCGTCCGCCAGCATCTCGAGACCCGTCCGCTTGCAGTGGAAGCAGGCGTGGGTCTTGCTCTTGCAGTTGGGGCACAGCCAGGCCTCGTCCTGGGCTTCGACGGCACCGCTATGGGGCGGCAGGCAGTGCGCGTGGAAGGCGGAGATGCAGGGGCCCACGCAGACCACGAGATCGTCCCCTTCTTGCTCGCAGACGACGCAAATGTGCTCGGTCTAAGGAAAAACAATTCTGACGTTAAAACGCACGTTAAAAACCCGGAGAAACGAGGGGAAGCAGCGCACCTTGCTTCTGTCACTGTCCGGCTCGGTCTTGAGCGGCTTCGAGTGCACGTTCTGGCTCGGAGAGGCCATGAGAGACGACTGGCGCTCGCGTTGCCGCCGCTGGTCCTCCTGCAGCTGCGCGCGCAGCTTCTTGCGGCGTTTCTGATCCAGTGGCACGCGGATCAGCACTGAGTCCGAGCTGGAGCTGCTACTCGAGCCGGAGATCGCGTCCGAGTCCGCCATGGAGAGAGAGGGACGGCGCCTTGTGGGGGAGTTACTCCTTCCTTCCCGTGTCTTAGGCTGCTAATTAGGACTGAGTGGGCGGGCAATAGCTTGGAGGTAATACGGGGAGATTATTGGATGAAAAGAGAAAGTGAAGGAGCTTGTGATTGGATGAAAACTACTTATATTTTGAACCCGCGGGTTTGAAATTTCAAACCCAAATTGGAATGTGGGTCTACCCGCTGAGGTTGAAGTGCGCTACACAATGACCAGCAGCCTTTTGCTTGCAATCCAACGCACCGGACAGTTCGAATTGCTGCATTTTTGTAAGGCACAAGCGGTTCTTGCTCTGCTGGTTCAAGCACTGCTGAACTAGTTGTGGACGCAAAAGTCGGTGAGTGGGCAGGTGGTGCTGGTCACGGGTGGATCGCGCTTCAGTTGGCTCAGCCAACTTGGCTGCGAACGTGTTGTTATGATTTGGGCGTCAACGTCCCCAACGGCCTCATAGTCGTTCATGAGATATCGTCCGCTTCAGGCGGCGGTGAGGCACACTTACGATGCATTGTAAAGCGTGAAGACGCTGCTAGGGACGTCGGATGCCTGCGTACCAAGGCCATCGAGTGCTATCGGTAGCGTCGGTTCTCTCATCGGGTTCCCGAAAATGGTGGATACTGCTTGGCGCGTTGAACGCCATGAAGAAGTTCTAGTGGCGTTGGGGTCGTCTAGGACGCGAGTCCATTCACTGACCTGCACGTTGCAAGGCTTGGCTTTAGCTCACGTCGAAATGCGTCCACATGATGGCAGTCGCTCAAAGCCATCATCATCGTCCCACTTGGGAGGTCATCCCTCCCTGTCCATACATTTCCATCTCAAACCCAACTTCAACTTCCACGCCTCATTTCTTTGCACGACGTCGCCCCCCCCACCCGTCACCCAATCAGCACACGCATCTGATCTCCTCGTGGTCATTCCTCCATCTTCCCTTCTCCATGTTCAACTGGATCTGGCCGCAGAAGCCCGTCAAGGGCGACGTCGTGGTCATCACGGGCGGCGCCATGGGTCTGGGGCGTCTCGTGGCTCTCCGCTTCGCCGCTCTGGGCGCCGTCGTCGTCATCTGGGACCTACACGAGGTCTTGGGGCGCCAATTGGTGCAGGAGATCGAAGCTGCAGGCGGTCAGGCACGTTTCTACGACGTGGATGTGACGGACCGAGACTTGGTGTACGCCACAGGCTGCCAAGTGCTGCAGGAGCTCAAAGCCGTGGACATATTGGTCAACAACGCCGGCATCGTGGGCGGACGGCGCCTGCTCGAGTCTTCGGACGCTATGATCGAGCGCACAATGGCAGTGAACAGCACGTCGCACTTCTGGACCATCAAAGCCTTCCTGCCTATGATGGTGCAGAGAGACAAGGGCCATATCGTGTCGGTGGCCAGTGCTGCAGGTCTCTTCGGGTCCCCCGGGATGGTGGACTACGGAGCCAGCAAATCCGCTGCTGTTGGGCTCATGCTCAGTCTACGACAGGAGCTGCACGCCATGGGGAGCTTCGGAGTGCACACGACGGTGGTCTGTCCTGGCTTCATCAAGACAGGGATGTTCGAAGGGGTGACGCCCCCACCTTTCACGCGGTGGTTGACACCCGAAGTTGTGGCGGACCAGATCGTCAAAGCTGTACGCAGGAACCAATGGCGGGTGCTGCTGCCGTCCGTCCTGAGAGTAATGGAGGTCGTGGCTACTATTATGCCCATGTGGTTCGTGGACTGGTTCATCCGCGTCACTAAGACGTCCCAGGCCATGAAGAGCTTCAAGCAGACACGCAAACACGCACTCAAAGAGGAGTAGACAGAGTGAATGAGCTACTAAGGGCTAAGTACACCTAACTAAGTACACGTAGCTTTACTTCATTTACCAGGAGCCTCCGGCCGACATGGTCCTTAGAAGTTCTCGGCGTTTGCGATGCAGTTTGGCTTCTTTGTCTGCGACGACGAGTGGGTCGAGATATTCGCGGCAGTACTGCTCGAAGAAGGCCTTGTCGTCGGGGATTAGCGGCTCTAGCATGACGTTGAGATGTGAGGCTGGATCCGTGGTTTTACGGAATAATGTGAAGGTGCTGGGGTTGGAAGAGAGGGAACTTCGGCCACCAGGCGATTGAAGAAGAGATGCAGCGCCGATAGGTGATTTCTTCGTTCGCTGAGGAGACGACGAGAGCTCTCCAGCCATCGCCAAGAACATGCTTTCAAGAGAAGCAGAGGAGACACTTGGAGCGGTGGTAGTTGACGGCGGGGCAGCAGAAGTAGCCACTTCGGTTGATACGAAGAGCTCCTTGACACTCGCGCAGGTCTACACAATAAAGAAGAGTGAGCGGTGACAAACAACCAGGTGAAAAGTCAAGACTGTAGACGTACCAGTTCTTCTTGACGCTGCTCGAGTATAGTCGCGAAGAAGGGGAAGCACACCAAGAAAATGTCACGCCAGCTATACAGCTTTACCGCTGTCTCCTTCGACGTCGTCGAGGTCGTAGCAACAGCAAGTGCTTCATGATTACCCACGATGCTCGTCACTCCACAACTATGGACTGAAGAAGAGTTGACCAGGTGTGAAGTGGGAGACGCAGCAGTCGACAGCGTCGTCTGAAAGCTGCCGACTGCCTCTGCAGTTCGAACATCGTACAACATGACCATCCCATTGGAGTACTCGACCAGCGTCATCGGAATACCTGCAGTTGCTGTTGCTGCTGCGAGATTTACCATCGAGACAACGCAGTGTGAAGCTGTTTGGTGTGTACTGGTGGATGAAGGCATTGAAGGTGGAGACAACTCCCTCACTAGTACTGCTTTACCACGTTCTCGGACGTCGAAAAAGTATAAACGCTGTTGAGATTGGGATAGAGCAACGACGTATCCGGCTTGGCAGTAAACGTTGCTGATCTCAACGCCGGAAGGCCTTGAAGACGATCGCTCCATTTTGGTATCTGCGCTGCCTAAAGGCGAGAGGAATGCACCGTCGACGTCTTGCAGTACGTCCCATACAACAATTGTGCCGTCTTGACATCCCACGACCACGTACTGCGTCGTGAGATCCTGAGCTGAAGTTGTTATCTTCGTCAGGTGCTCCCATGATTTCACTGGAGTCAGGAGTAAAGGTGACGACGGACTGGCGCTGGAATTGACCGTGGACGGAAGCACAAATTTTAGCACCTTTAGTCCATAGCATACTGCGAATGCGTATGTGTTAGGTGCCGCTCGTGTAGATGTTTGGTATTGAGCCCAATTTGTGGATGGCGTCACAAGAAAATGCAGTATCGGTTCGCACTCGTCCTCCATGAACGGAGAACGCGTTGGCTCAAGATCGACCTGAAATGTCGGTGATGACAGGATCAAAGGCAGAACTCTGGCTTCTGTGTCTCGGTTGCAGTGAATGCTGTACAAGGCAACGATTGCTGATCCCACGAAGGTGACAGCGAGAAATTGCGAATCCGGTGACAGTACAATGGAGGAGATCGAGGATTCCGGTGAACTTGGCGTCGAGTTTATCACAGCAATAAGTTGGCAAGAAAACTCGCGTGAGTTGCCGTCTTCGTCACTCGGAGCTTGTGCCATGTCGGTTCTTATCGCGTAAACGTTCACGCATTCGCGAGTTGTTGGTGCCGGGGGCTTGGTGTCTGAGTTTGGGTCTTGTTCAGCAGGAAACTCAACGGTTGTGGTCTCCACCAAATGAACAGCGAGATAGCAGCTACTATCATTTGTGCGTTGCAGTGTACTGAGCTGCTTGACCAACACGTGGATCTTCGTGGCAGTGTCTGGAGTACCAGCAGGGGTTGGAGTGTCGACAGGGAACACGACCGGAATGTCCCCGAGCACCTTGATGCCTTCGGTCACTGTGTTTACAACCCGAAGTAATGGTGCGGCATTGGTAGCCGGGTCTTCCAGAAGCTCGCTGTTTATCGCAGCGATAACTATAGGTAGCAGGCAGTGAGACGCCAAGCCTCCGACATGCTGAGCGTCGTTGTCGAGTGGAATCTGCCAGGTCGGATCGCACGCCAGTCTTTCAGCGAGGTCATAGTCATTTTTGTGTTGGCTTTGGCTGCGATCCGAGTCCATTGCGTCTTCCCCAACAGAAGAGCTTTCGTCCTTGAATCGGGCACTGTCCGTCGTGATAATCTCCCAAGCAGCGTCGAGAATGTCGTGCTGAAGAACCTTTTGAATGCGACGATATGGCTGTGGGAGCTGAGCAAATAGCAGATCGGGATTCACGTGGTCGGCAGGTGCACTCAGTGCCATCCAGCGAAGGAACCTCGGTGCAGCTACAGCTCCATTCGGTTCTTGGAACTGCCGCAGTAGAAATCGCGCTTCCGATCGACCGAGAAGTACACGGTTCATCTCCAGCACCTCGAAAAACACAGACGGCATGATACGACCTCGTCGACTGCTATTCAAGTCACCAAGCACCTCCTGCAACAACAAGCAAGCACTGCTGTCAGTAATTAGCAGCACAAGTAGAAGAAGTTCTAGGAGTACCGGATACCTTCCACGTTGCATCCCATTGCGCTTGGTCATGAAGACATACTGCTCTAAAACACACCATCCGAGTCAGTGAACCGAAAGTTAGCACCTCCTACTACGTGATGTATAATAAACAGACCGAATTCGTTCCCGAAGCGCTTGCAGATGCTGTTGATCCATTGCTGCAATGACCGAATGAACCGACGGCGCCTAAACTCTCGACCGACCTTGTGGTAAGTTGTGGCAGTTCTCCTCCGCTTTTAGATGCATGACATCATGCCAACTTGTCCTCATTTTAGTGTGTTGTATTGTTTTGGAAGACAGGAATGATTCCTATAGCGACGAAGACATCCTCGAGCTCACGACCTCATACGTTCGGGAGATCGTCCAATGTGTGGCAGTATTTGGACCTCGTGCACGAACGCAACACGGCACCTTCAGGTGAACGCACTTTGTCAGCGTTATCGGAATCTACAGACGGCGATGATAGTGACGAAGAAGAAAATGAGGAACTCTTGGGTCGGACGAATGATATCGATAGACGGGGTCAACGGGGGTCGAAAGTGGTGATTGCAAATGGTGAAAGTTCTGCCAAGCGACAAAGCAAACCGCATAAAGGGTCCTCTTCATCTTCATCTATACAAGTACCAGCTATAGCGAGCTTACCAGATCTGCATCACTCGGCTAGACTACGTGATCAACAAGGCAGCAGGAAGACACTCGCAGTGTCAAATTCGTCTCCTTCAGCACTGGTAGGTGCAGGTCTCCGGGTGGTAGGAGGCTCGAGTATTAATTCAGTGGAGATCATGAAGAGACTCAACGCACTAGGAACTTCTTCATCCACTCCGCTGATCCCCTCTGCATCTCCTACCAACAATGGCCACGCCATTGAAAGCATAACCGGTGCTCCAAACCTGCTTCAAGCGAGTGGGTCGACACCTCTAATGGCGCTCGCTGCTCCTGGTATAGTCGGCCTCGCGACAGCTTCAGTAGCCGCTACTGCTAATGTTGTCCCTGTATCTGACGCCGAGAAGCTTCGCAATGATTTCAACTCACAAGCCACACGACTGTCCTATGGCTGCAGTGTGGCGCTGGAGTTGTTCAATGGCCACCTCATGATGGTAGGCAGCCCTGACGGCCAGGTACGCGTGCAATCGCTGGAGAAGTTGCAAATGCCCCAGACCAAAGGCTACAAGGACCGCGCCATCTTCACTCTGCTGGATCTAGTAGACGTACGGAGTGCCGGGTCACTACGCTATGGCGATTCCGTGTGGCTGCAGCTCAGTGTCGGCCCGGGCGATGTTTCTTGGGAACAAGGTGGAGTTCTCGGTGCCAAGGTGCGTGAAGCGCCTCAGCTTAAAGCTCTTGGGTTGCTGGACGACGACTCCATCCGCAACGACATACAAGCCCCTGCTACTGTCGGGTACCCAGTCCCCGTGACTGCTTATCTCCCAAAGGTTTGTAGAGATACGTAGTGCTGTACATGGAGTGAGTCTGCTAATTGTTTCTTGTGTTTTAGAGCCGAGACGATGGCGACATGCAGGTGGACGAGATCCAATCTCGCTTGAGAAACAAAAGCGCCAAGATGTTAGGCAAATGGACCATTCGGTCAGCTGTATGCCAACGTCGCAAGCAAAAAGACGTACGTCCATATTAGCAGTCGGTTGTCAGTCTTTAGATGGAGCTAATTGTCGCTCTTGTGTCTGAATTGCTCAGAACTTTGTCTACAACAACGATGAAGTTTACCTGGAGCAGGATTGGTTTTATCTGGGTGCAGACTCGGATGCTGGAGTGGCTGTACTGCGTCAACTACCGCCTGCAGTTCTAGGCAAGGATATCAAACCAGGAGAGTACGTTGTTGAACGTCGTGGGGCCTGGAAGCTCCGTTTGTTGGATTCAAGTAGCGGGAGTGCCGGACTTTCACTAGCGCAGCAGCAGATGGAACGTCTGCTTCTGCGAGCTAAGGCGCAGCTGAAGCAGTCTCATCGTATGCGAGCCGGTCAGACGAAAGTCTACGGCCCGAATTTACGCGGTGGAGCAGGTTTTACGGCTCAGCTTCGATCTCAAGTGGCAGCGTCAACGCGTCAGACCGAAAGTCGCTACGCAGAGCGCCAGGAAAGCAGACTGAAGCATATTGATCGACATTTGAGCGAGAAAGCTCGGAGTATGAACGTGGCGCTCGGGTTCGAGGATAACGCAGTCCTCACGAGGAGAGGAAGCAGTCGTCCTAATAGCAGAGTGAGTACAAGCACCAGGCGTGAAAGTGCCATCAATACTGAAGAGGAAATTGTGGTCCAACAACGGAAGAGCTCTTTGCTGCGTAGTTTATCGGTGGATAGTGTTGATACAGGAAGAAGACAGTCGAGTATTTCGATTCCAGGCCCTGATAAGGGAGCAGAGGTTGGTGGTGCTTCGTCAAAGTCCACTGCATCACTATCGGATCCTTCGGGGCCTGTTTCGAGCTGTGCGCTGTGTCATTCATCTTCTATCGGCTACAATTTGTGCTGTCAATTCCGCGACGTCATTCAGAGGCTTGAACAAGAGCGGCTTGTTGAGAATGTTGGCAAGACGGAGAGTCTTCAACGGAATGCTAGTCCACGAAACTATGGCGAGGCTTCTGTAGTCGCTGCTGCAGTCACTAGGAAAACAGCTCGGAGTAGAGCAAGCCGGTCCGACGACGCAATGACTACGAGGACATTAGAGAGCGGAGCAAGAGATACTGCTCGACCCGAGGATGCCAAAGTCTCCACACCTTTGACGGCTCATACCAGCGCGCAGCCTCTGAATGAACGAGTGCTACAGCTTTTTGCGAAAGAGGACGCAGCGATGGTTGGACTGATCAAGTACAAGGAGAAGGAGGCGTACAGCGCCATGTATGCAGATACACAAGCCCGTGCTGGACTGTCACCAGTGGCAGCGCATTTTCGGGATCGGTTTAAGCACATTGGTCTCTTCATGCAGATGCACAAGCAGCAGCAGCAAGCGCAACAGGACGGTATTAGTGGCCATTTCCAGAAACTTCACGCTGATCTCTACTCTGCCGGCCACAGGAGGAGTGTTGACGACAGCGATTACGACTCGTACTACGACTCGGACGACGATAACGAGGACTCGGACGGCTCGATGGATGGTGGTGACCAAGAGCCACCAACACAGCCACAGTCTGTGGAACTGAGAGAGGAAAGCGAAGAGAATATTGTGCTGGACTCTGAGCGGTTGTTCCCCACTCCAGAGGAGCTGGAGCAGCTCACGCCCGTAGACACCAAAGCAGCTTTGACGCTATATGTACAGAACCGAACTGCAATGGCGGAGATGTTGGACGGCTACGCAGAGTTGGCGGACACTCAAATGATCCCAACTCTCAAGAATTCCTTGAGTACCCGCGATCGTGGCGCATTGATGGAGACTCTTGACTTTGTGGCTCGCGCGTCTGAGTTCGTTTGCGCTCGTCGTGTACAGGTTTTTGTGGCCAGGTTGTTGCACGCCGTGGCGGAGAGCGATGTCGGAGACTTCACCAGTTTCCAGACAGAATTCGACCGACTGATGGTGGAAATGCAGGGCGCAGTCAACTTTATCCGCTTCTTCTTGCAGACACGAGCACCTCGACGCAAGAACAAGAACAAGTGAGTTCAAGGACATATTTTGCTGAATACGATCGATGTAGACGTATGAATGATTCCAATTTGGCTTCATTGTTGCGTGGCCACCTTGTCAGCGTCGTACGACAGTCGGAAGAAGTCTACGCGTCCGACTGAAGCGAGTTTCTTAACGTGCCAGTGAATCCATCGACAAGCACTGGGGTCAGTTGCAATGCCGCAATGTGTTGAAGAGTGAAAGGTTCCTGATGCGAGAGCGTCTAGCTTTGCAGCTGAAGCTTTCCCACGACGCTTGTGTGCCAAGAACACTTCTATGCGGGTGGGCGAGTGCTGTTCCAAAGTGTCGAGAGTGACGAGCAGAGCTTCGTGAGCTGCCCAATTGTACAGCACATCAGCTGCAAACACGACACGAACGCCAGCACTACCCAGACCGCTGGGCAACGTCGCACCCCAATCGAGAGACACCACAGATGCGTACGAAGATGAACCATTTCGGTCGAGATTGGTCTGTAGACGCTCCGTGCACTCGGATTTCTCCGTGAAAATTGCTGTCAGTTTAGCACTTCGGGGCAGGTATGTTGCTAACACAGTGGCAAACAGTCCACAACCAGAGCCAAGCTCAAGCAGCGACTGCTTCATCTCCGTCGTGTCCATTGTAATCTCTTGGTTTGACGCCGTGATCCCGGTTTGAAGCACAGCAAAACTCAACATGATCGAGGCATCCCAGATGTGTGAGCCCATGGCGTCACCGTAATTCTCCTCGATGATAAGAGAACTGCTATCATCTTCCGCTGTCGTACTCGTCGTACGAAAAAGACGTTGGCATGTTGTACTTGAGGCGACAGGATGACTCACTTCGCTGGTACTTTCAACTTGAAGCTGAACTTGCAGCGACAACACGAGCACTCTGTCGCTAAGCCACGCACTTCCGGTGCAAAATGTCTGCAGTAGACGTCGATAGGCACCAGACGAGCTCGAATCGCAGTACGTTTGCTCCATCTGAATTCTGAGACTGACATTGACGTCTTTAGACGCTGCGGAACCATGCAATGAGGCCCAATAAACCCATTTGGTCCGCCGTTGATTCGTGTTAACCTTCTCCTCGAGCTTCAGAACAAGTTGATCGTCGTCCAGAGGAATACTCTTGCTCTTGTTGCTATCGACGGTAGCAGAACGTTGACAAGTAGTGGAGAAATCGACTGCACCTGGTAGCGTAGGATGCTCGGGTGTAGGTTGCCCCATTTCATCGACAAGGTCGACCACAACACGAAATCTCTGACCAACTTGGACACGCACGGGTAACCCAAATCGGAGTCGAAGACGTAGGAATTGCAGGTCTGCCGGTAGTGCGTCTTGAAGCTTGTGCAGTTCATCCGTGTCGAACCTAAAGAGTGGCAAAGCGGAACCTTTGGTGGTTGCTATGTTCGATGTCTTCATCGCACCAAATCCAGATCTGTCGTCCACGCGTCGGTTCACCTGCGGATTTTAGTCTGGACGAGAGGGAGATGACGACGCCACTGCCACTTCATCCTCGCAGAGCCCAACAGCTCTTTCAGGTTTGCGGGCGATCAAGTTGTCGATAATTATTCGCGATATTGACTTTTGTGACCTGATAGGAAGTTCTGCTTACGGATTCCGAGTTGACCCCGCACCTTTCGGAGAAGTCCCTTTCGGAGCGATTGCTTCAGCTCCAGGTGAGAGTTTAGGCTTTGAACTCAAAGCAATCTTGTAGCTCACGTCGTTCGTTGTTTGGTTAGCAGAGACTGAACTTGAGTGGCATCCAAGAAGCAAAGCGTGGGGCCAATTTCCAGTGTGCTCGAGTCATGACTGCCTCGAATCCTCACAGTGAGTCCGAGCAAGTGACGCTCCAACTCTCCAAGGACGGATCGACGCTTCAAGTTGCAACTGAGACCTGCACTGGGACTGTCTCCGTTCGGTTGCTGGATATCAAGGGACTCGCTTTACATGTGACGCCACTGCACAGTTTTTCGCTTCAACTTGATGACCTCAGCAGTGGAAACAACGTCGATGTTGCTGCAAGTGTGGAGCCTGCAGACGTCTTCGTTGCTCCGACAGCAGACGTTCTAAATCGCTGGGTGGTAGCACTCACTTGTGGGGTTAATGCTTTTCAACAGCATCAATCCTCGGAACCTAATTTTCCGGATGCTAAAGCTGCAGATCTCGTATGGCAGGCGGTGCGTCTTCGTATCTTTGAGCTAGCAGGAGTCATGGCACTGCCGACAGCCATTGAGCATGTTACGCAAACTATTCCAGACCAAGATTACCAGCAAAGTGAAGCGCTACGTCACCGCGTGGGGTTCTTACAATGAGATTTATCTTCCGGTAGTATTTCCAGGTCGATAACATGAATTTTGTCGTTGTTGAGCCTGAAATCGGTGTAAAAGAAGAAGATGCAATAGCTGTATCACTTGTACAGTTATCAATATTTCGAGATCAGTAGCATCCACTCTTACAACCAGTTTTGTGTGTGTTTGTATCGGCTGGTTCGGTCAGGACATCGTCTTCGGTTTGTCTGGCGTTGTCCAGTGTTCTCCGCTCCCTCTTTCTTGTTGTCGCAGCCGCTTCAACGCCTCCACGTAGCGTTGATGCAGCAGCACGTGCACCGCTCCGTCATGTTTCTTCAGCCTCTCTTTCGTCCTGTCTTCGCCACTCTTCAGATGCTCAGCAGCTCGAACCTCCTCGTCCTGTTTCTCAAATTGCTGCACTGTCGTCCCCGCCACTCGATGGCCGTGAGCTTCAAAGACCTTCTGCAGACGTCGGAGCTCCTGACTGCACAGCTCCTGACTCTTCTGCAGCTCGTGCAGCGCCAGATCGACCTGCTGGTCCTGCGTCCTGTTCCTTTTGTCCTTCTTCAGTCTCTTGTCCTGCTGCTCCATCCTAGTTTTTAGGATCTCCAGCTCAGCCGTCCAACTGACAGTCATCCTGTCGGTAGCTGCAACATTTTGCGTCTGTGCATCGGCTGCAGCTTTGGCGGTGGCTGCCACTTCCCCCCACAGACTGGAGAACTTGGCCTTGGTCCTGCAGTGACGATCGTCGACCTGTTGCTGTGCATCCTGAACCTGCAACCTCAACTGCGACAATTGGTCCTGGAGGTCCTCGATCCTAGGATCAATACATGCTGACTGGCTATTAATAGGACAAGGCTGATGATCCTGAGCAGGATTTGCAACCAGCAAGAGACGCAGATGGCGAAGCTCCTCCGCCAAGAGGAGGAAGGTGCTGCGGACAACTACAGGCACGTCACGCCACTCCGCTTGGCCCTCTACTAAGTGAGGACCAAACGCCATCTGCAGCAGCCGTGAGCTCTCCAGTTCCATATTTGCCGTAATTAGCATGAATTACCTAGGATGAAGGGTTTTATGTACGGTACATCAACTATCTACCACCATCATTCTGTAAATAAAGCGCAATTATGGCCGACATGGAGAGCTATGCCGCCGGTACGTCGCTCTGTTCTGCGCTATAGCCTGCATTAAATAGTGTGCACACAGCACCATCTCCTCCTCCTCCGTATCTGCTACCTTCTTATACCAGTTGCACATATTCCCCGTGCGAATTGACTGCGTGACATCCTATAAACGATTTCGTCCTAACTAACTCCCAATCTTTTCTGTCTGTAGGCGGCACCAAGCGCAAACACACGGAGAACGCCTTCACTGCCAAAGCGGAGAGTGGGACACTTAAAGTGAAGATCCTGCGGAGAGATCAGAGACCTGCGGACAATGTGGTGGACGCTCTGTCCTCCTCCACGTCCTCGACGACCTCCAGTTCGACTAGCAACAAGACGAGGAGTCGACGAGCTGTCAGGCAGCCGCAGCCCACGTCGAGCTCGCCACCCAAGCCGAGACCCAACAGGAAACATGTGCCCATCTTCTACGAGCCGCAGTTCCGCCAGCCTATCAAGCGGGCAGGTAGCCACAGCAGCTCCACGGACGAGTCGGCGACCCAGTCGATGTCGTCCACGGGCATCCACTCAACCTCATCCACGGAGGTTTCTGCTGCTGCTTCGACGTCGTCCACGACCTCGAGCTTTGTGTCGCAGCTGGCAGAAGTGAGACTTCAGTCGGCGAGTAGCAGTGGAGGGGACGTGGGGCCGCCACCTAGGACGAACCCGTTGTTTGTCCGTAACGATAGTGATGGATTGGGGACGCTGGGTGAACTGCTGCGACCGTATTTCCCTTCAGGATCAAGCGGGCTTCAGCCGAGCTTCCCGTTAGGAGGGACACTACCAACAGGAACGACGTCGTCGTCTGCAGGGCTGCTAGTGGACCAGACTGTCGGACTATCGTCGGCGTTGCACCAGCTAGCGTCGTCGTCAGCATCGTATCGCTCGGCGTTGGATGCACTTTCCACGAGAACGCATGTGCCGCCGTCGACTTCATCTTCTGCTGATGAGACTGGGACCAGCACCTCGGCACCTTCGTCTTCGACTACCACAGTGACAATGTCATCTACATCGGATACGACCCACAATGGGACAAAGGGGGGACTGGAGAACTACCGATTTGACCCATTCGCTGCATTGCAAACAGCTATTGATCACGCTCGACGTGTGTCATCAACGAATGGGAGCACCAACCAGGACAATGACAAGCACCGCGAGATTGGCAGCCCCAACAGCAACGCTCGATTTTACAGGCTTGAGCCGTCGGGTTTTAGTGGAACGACACACAACAATGGAAACACGTCGACGGCGACAAGTTTGGGATCTCCACCGGAACTCCCTCCAGCGTTTACTCTGCAAAACTCGCTCGTGGGGGGAGGAATTCAACGTTTGACTCCATCAAAGCCACTTGTTGAGGCGGACGGCAACAAGGACGCTACGAGTTCCGCTTCAACCGATGCTAAGGATGCGATTGCTGCGCTTGGGCCACCACCAGATTCTCTGCCTACGTTTCTGCTCCAGAATTCACTTACGGGCGGGGGCATTTCGTTGTTGAATCTACCGAAAACGCACCCTAGCCTGGACAGACTAGGGTCATTGACGAGTTTGATCAGCCAAGCGAACGAGACTGCCAAAGACCTGAACACGGCGCTGACGTCTCCGCCAAAGACGCATTTAAGCCTGGATAGACTAGTTTCGTTGACAAGTGTGACCAGCGAGGACGGAGAGACTGCCAAAAGCATGAATTTGACGGTGTCTCACTCGGCAGCATCGGCCCCACAGGCTACATGTATTTCTGCATCTTTAAGCACCACCCACGACACAGAAGGCAGCAACAACGGGGCAATCGATTTGGGTCCACCACCTAGTGGTCCGCCAGCTTTTACGATCGGAAACTCGCTCATGGGTGGAGGCATCGATTTGCAACCTGTAGCCGCGAGCGTCAATACTCACAATTTCGACTGGAAGCTACACAGGGCTGCATCAAGCAGCGGCGGAGACGTAGCGTCAAGTCCGGCTGCTACCAGAGAGATCAGTCATGTATTGCGAGCGCGGCTTGAGCGATCGCTGGCTTCATCACAAAACAGCGCGGATAAATCATAGCAGCTTTGTCCTGATAAACAGGTTTGCCCATCACTTGTTCGTGTCAATGGGCAGCTAGCGCTCCGTGTCGTACTAACATTGAAGCAGAATTGCACCAGTTAACTTCAGATGAACAAGATTCGAGGTCACATCATATTGTGGCCACCTTCTTCGCTCGTGGCTAACAAGTGCTCTCTACTGTGCTATCCTGGTAGACACGCCACTTCACTCGATACCTCGCTGTCTAATCGATGTGCGAACACGTCCAGAGGTCATCGCCAAGGAAGTGCACCATCTCGATAGCCACACCCTTGTTCTTGTTCCGGCTGCAGGTACACACACAATCACGAAAACCCAAGCCGTCAGTATCAGCCTCACTATCTTAATTGAACTACTGTAGACGTACATGTCATCGGTGGACATCGTGAGGATGCCAATCGCCATGGCGTGCTCCTTGCCTTCCGCCATGATAGCCTACGTACAACAAATGCAAAGCACCAGCATCAGCCTCGTCAGCACACACACAACCAACTCCCAATTGCTCAAACTGCTGCACGTACCACTGGGGTACCAGCCTCCAGAGACTCGGGCATGTCACCACCTGCCGAAGTCAGACCGGGGCACATGACGTTGGCGCCCGAGAGCACGAACGGGATCGCGCCCTTGTCTGCGCGCACCTGCTTCATCACGTGCGGCACTACAGTCACAAAAGAGGCCTGTCAGGTTTCCACCAGTCCTCAACGGCTCTGTAACTTAATTGCAGTGTATACCCTTGTGCAGCAGCTTAAGCGTGGGCATGAAGGGTCCGTCGCGCTGGTTGAAGAAGACGGGCTCGCCCTCGTGCAGCACGATCTGGATGTGGTTGTGGCTAGTGTCATGTGTAACATCTATTATTAGTCCATGCTGTCAAAGAGTAGTACCTGACTCCATATATCAGACACATCAGGACGATGACGTACCACTTGGCCACCACCATCGGCGCCTTCTTGGGCATGAGCATCTCGGCGTACGGCTCCAGGTCCGCGTACTGCTCCACCACCTTGGAGCGGATACTGCGCTGCTGCGAGGACTTGACCTTGCTGCTGGTGCTCACGTGCTCCTCGACGCTGAAGCGCTTGAACATGGCGACGGGATATCGATCGGATCGGACGCCTAACTAAAGCTTGGGACTGTCGAATTGAGCCCAGCCAACGAAACCTGTTTGGCGAGGTGCTGTATAAACTTTGACGGGTTTAATTCTATACAAGAGACAGGAATGTTCGTTATACAGAGGGAACATCGACATCAAGCGACATTAACGACCGCGTTGGGCTGCGTTAAGTAAATACGATGCTGCTCTACGGGTTAATGCTCCGTCGATTGACTAGAGCCTCCATCAGTTGTTGGGTCACATCGGTGAGATGTTGGTGAGATTGGGCCAGTCTCTCGAGCTGCTGGGATCGTTTCTCCAGTGCACGCATGATCTCGTCCTGTCGGGGGAACTCTTCCTCTTCAACTGGGTCAACAGACAACGGAGCTTCTTGCGGAGTTGAAGAAACTGGCTGAGTAGATACTGGAGCTGGCTCGGGTGACAACGGAGCTTCGTGCTGAGAAGACGACGCAGCATCATGTGCAGCTGAAGTAGGCGATGTCGGGGCTGGTTCGGGAGACAACAGGGTCTTTGCTTGATGAGATGGAGCTGGAGCTGGCTCAGCTGATGGTGGCAGCAACGCCCCCTCTGCCTGTTGTGCTCCTGGCGTCGTCTTGCTCCTCTTGGGCGAAGCGTCACCTCTCACAGCCTCCGCCTCTCTCACAGCCTCCTCCATTGCTCTATTGAAATTGTTCCTCGCTGGTGATGAAGGTTGCGCTGGTTGTTGCTGGCTGTCGCTGCTGTTATTGCCACTGCTGAAGCACTCGGCCATCATCAGGTGCAGCTGCGCCGTGCTGCTCTCCTGCCACTGCTGTCGCAGCTTCGTGAGCTGGTCGCTGCACTTCACAGCATCCGTGTGCAGTCCCAGCTCCTCCTTGCTGTTGAGTGTCGACGCCACGACGCCCCACGCCTCGTGCACATCCGCCACCGTCTGCGCGTCGTCGAACAGGCCCCGCAACTGGCGGAAGCGCAGCCGCAGCAGCTCCTGACTCACCGCGGCGCTCCAGTTCGTCTCCTCCCGAGCGCGCTTACGATGGATATTCCCCACGTCGTGGCCTGTCTCCGCCTCCCCATCGTGCATCGCCGCCATCAAGAGCAACTTCCGTCGCTCTTCAGATGGTCCGACTGAATTTTGTCAATATCCATCTTCCGCCCCTGTATATCTATCCAAAATCATTTTGTACAACTCACCCTTAACAACAACTACAAAAGTCATTCAATCTTATCACACCTCTACTAAGTATCCTGCGCATGTCACTCACAATACCATAGGGTTTCGTCTAAGCAGCTATTATTAGCTCTTCTGCGTCCGAGAGCTCAAGTCCCCATTTCTTCATCGTCAACTCCGTCATGGCGCCTCCCGACAGGTCGCAATGGAAGCGCGTGGACGTCGTCGTGCCCGCCGGTCCCTTGGGCCTCATCGTCAGCAAGAACTCCACAGGTGAAGGCCACGTAGTGGTGGACGGTTTCCGGCCCGTCGGCGGCTCGGCGGAGCCCGGCGCGCTCGAGAAACAGGGCGAGATCGGGCCCAACTCGCTCTTATTGGGCGTGAACGCACACGACTTCACGGACGCCGCGGCCGCGTGGAGCTTCGAGAAGATCCGCGAGATCCTCGTGAGCACCAGCGGCGCCGAGCGCGTGGTGCGCTTCCTGGTGCCGCCGCCTCCGCCTGCCGTACAGTTCGAGGAGATCGCGGCCCACGACGGCGACAAACGCTTCGCAGACGTGTACACATTGGGTCGGGAGCTGGGCGCGGGCACGTTCTCGGTGGTCAGAGAGGCCACGCACAAGGCGACAGGCGAGCGCTTCGCTATCAAGTGCATCAAGCGCGCGCAGCTGTCGGCCGACGACTTGCAGGCGCTCGTGGCCGAAGTGAAGATCTTGAGGGAGATGCAGCACCCGCACATCGTCAAGCTCTACGACGTGTTCCAGGAGGATAAATACTTCTTCCTGGTGACCGAGTACATGCCTGGTGGAGAGCTCTTCGAGCGCATCGTCAAGAAGAACTTCTACTCGGAGAGAGAGGCGCGAGACCTCGTGAAGGTGCTGCTGGAGACCATTGCCTTCTGTCATGACGCAGACGTCGTCCACCGAGACTTGAAACCCGAGAACCTGCTGCTGAGCAGTGCCGACGACGACGCGAACATCAAGTTGGCCGACTTCGGGTTCGCCAAGAAGGCGGCTATTCAGAACGGAGATGCGGGCCTCTCGACGGCCTGTGGCACGCCCGGCTACGTGGCGCCAGAGATCTTGATGTCTAAGCCGTACGGCAAGGAGGTGGACATCTGGAGCATTGGTGTCATCACGTACATCCTGCTCTGTGGGTACCCGCCATTCCACCACGACAACCAGGGCGTGCTCTTCAGGCTCATCAAAGCTGGACGCTACGAGTTCGACTCGCCTTATTGGGACGACGTGTCGGCGGAGGCTAAAGACCTCATTAGCAAGATGCTGATCTTGACACCAGCGGAGCGATGGTCGGCGCGTCAGCTGCTGGAACATCCGTGGATTGCAGCGGACGCGGTCAAGGACGTGCAGCTCACCACTGCGCTGCAGGAGCTGCGCAAGTTCAACGCGCGCCGTAAATTCCGTGCTGCGGTTAGCACTGTCAAGGCCACGATTTCGCTCACGAAGGCGCTGACGCTCGGCGGCAGCCCGCGCAGTAGCAAGGACAGCGGCGATGAAGGAGAAAAGGAGACACAGAGTGCGCCTGCTGTTGTGGATGCCTCGGTAAATGCCTCCTCTGTGCCGCCTCCGGCGCCCACAGCTTCTCAGTAGATAGAATCAGGCGATCGAGGCTTTGCATGTCCGTGAAGCGCAGAGCAGACAGCAGCTAGCAATAGCTGTGCGACGTGCTAGAGCTCGGTGCTGAACTGACTCATGTGTGGAGCAGGTCGAATACATACTACTTCAAGACTTGAAGACACAGTCCGGACCGCTTGATGCGGTAAGAAAAGAAAAGAGATGGAAACATGAGAATGACTTGGTGTCGATGGATGAATGGATGATGCATTGCAGGCAGGACACACAGCGAGGTGTGCGTTTCACGTTGGTGGATGTAGCACTTACAGGTCTGGAAATAGGTTGAAGACGAGGAGCGAGATAAGGACCTGATCATGGGCGAAGGAGGACTTGCAGCTGAAAATGGAGTGAAGATTTAGAGCCGATAGGTTCATTCGGCGCTCCTATGATGCTGGTTGAGGATTCTCACAGTGCGATTTTCCAGCGTTCTGCCAAGTAACCTACCACCACCATGCTGGCGTTGTTTTCGAAGAAGTCGACGGCACTGGAGAGGAGTGACCCATTGCACAAGACACCCGGGACTACTCCAACATCCGAGTTCAATCAGATGTCCGGTGGTTTAGTCAAACCTTCGAGTGTTATTGTCGCTGGCATGGACATCATTACATGGCCGGTCGTCGAGATCATCGTTCCTGCTGGTCCGTTGGGAATTCTGCTGGACGGAAGTTGCGCCGATGCCGCTCTACTCGACGATTTCGCGCCTGTGACGCGTGAAGGCACGCCTGGAGCTGTTGAAGCGAGTGGGAAAATCTCTCCTGGCAGTGTGCTGGTCGGCATGGACAAGTTCGACTTTATGCTTCCGCAACGGAAAACTTTGGCTGAAGTCGGCGTTATCCTGCGTGAAGCTGCACACCTCAAGCGCCAATTACGCTTTCAAGTGCCGCCGCAAAACTATCAGAAGCCGGAACCAGCAGCTCAGGACAACGATAAGTCGAAGCTCATTATTGGCTCTACAAGTAGCTCAACGAACGTTGTGGAAAGCAGTGAAGGTAGCAAGCCCGCAAGTGAGTGGTCTGGCTTATTGTGGAGCGGTCTTCGCGCTGCAACCACGCTAGGTGCTTCAGTTCCTCGTGAGGTACTAACGGAGGAGCAGTCGACTGCACAACCGACGCCCGAGCCTACTGATCCGCTGCCGATGATGCCTCCAGCGTTGAAATCGGCAGCCGCGCCAGCTTCTTTCGTGCGAGTCACAGGCATGGAGGACCGTCCGCGTGTACCTGACAAGCAACCGTTTGTGCCAAGTGCGTCCGATAAAGTCGTGAGCGTGGAGGCTCCACCAGGAGCACTCGGTCTGAACCTTGACGGGAGCGTCGCGAACCGTGCCGTGGTGTTGGGCTTTGTGTCTTTACCCGATGGATCTCGTGGTGCACTAGAACGGAACGGTAGCGTGTCTTCGGGTGCTGAGATCGTGGAGATTAACGGTGAAGATGTTTCGCACGAGTCATTGGCAGGCATTCGAGAGCGACTCGGTCGTTTGAGTGGCGAACCGCGACGACTAAGCTTCCGTCTACCTTCTCCGATCAAGCTGACAGTTCAACCAATGCCGGCAAGGACAGTAGCTTCACCTGTGTCGACACCACCAAGCCGAAGAATTTCTGCTGCTAGCATGGAACGTATGAGCCTTGTTACGTCGTCACTACCGACGTTCTCGGAAGACATGGAGCTGCGTCGACGTCTTGAACTGAAGTTGGTCATGAGCTACGACCGCAAAGAGCTCAAGTTCAAAGAGTGCTGGTTCGCAGTGCAAACCGAGTGGATGAACCGTTGGGCACTCTTTGTGGGGAAAGGAGGACCCGAGCCAGGTCCGATTACGAACCACGAGTTACTGGTGCCTGGATATGCTCCTGGCGAAGATCCAAGTCGGACTGCATTCGTTCGTCCAGGGATCGAGGTCATGAAGGACTTCCGCTTTGTGACTCCGATGGTCTGGAGTTTGCTGGTAGCTCTGCATGGCTCTGGAGAGGCTCCTCCTATTGCAAGATTTATGCTGGACATTAACTCGGAAGCACCCGAAGACGTTAACCAAGTGCTCCATGAAGCGAAGGCCCAAGCTGATGGCCTTGCTACCAGCCTTCGCGACAAGTGCCAGGTGCAGAATAAGTAAATGGCGTACATATCATCACCACCTTAACTGATAATATATAAGCAAAGCACATTCGCTTAATCAAACTCTTGCTCTCGCACCACAGTTGCCTCCGTTGATACATGATAGCTGGCTTTGTATTGATCCCTGCCAGCACACCTTTGTGTTGGTGAAGCTGCTATCTAAACGGTTTTACGCACTCGTTTGCTGAACAAAGGCGTAGCATGAGGTGTTATCGACTTAACTAAGCTCAACACAACTTCAACATCCCGGTTTAGCTCTTGTACTTGTCCATTCGAGATGCGCATCACACCATTGAATTGCGACGTAAAGCAGCAGCAAGAACGAGATCCGACCAATGCTGTTGCTCTGCACGATGCAGCCGAGCACTTGTACGAGCTGGAGCTGGTCCAACCTCTTCCGACGTTTGACCTCACCAAGACTCTCGTGTCGTGGCTCCTGCCGTCAACAACGCACCACCATCGACTGTGTCTCGCCATGCACAAGTTCCTCAACTCGTTCCTAGTTCGACTATTCCGCGTCAGTTTGCTGTGTTTTGGCTGCTTGCTCTTCGTTCCATTGAAATTTATCCTGCCGGCCGTGCCGTTCATTGTCGCTGCCATTGTGCTGCCTCCGGCTGTCTTCGTCACCTTCTTCTCGCTCGACGTGCTGGTGTTGCTGACCCATCACTACGAGTTCTGGTTCATCACGGCGCTCAACACGCTCAACTGGGTGGGGCTGGGCGTCATCTTCGGCGACATCCGAGCGATCTCGTGCATAGGCCTCAGGATCAGTTCGCAGAGTGTCGTGCTCATCGACTCCAACTACCGCTCATTCCCGACCGCCGTCAAGTCCATTATCATCAGCGGACCGTTCCTCATCCTGCTGGTCGTCTGCTGTTCGTACAACCTCATAGCTGACGCGAGCTATCCGGTCGTCGCGATCGGCAAACTTACGCTGCACTCGCGCCAGGTCGTTGTCTTCACAGCCTCGACCCTGTTGGTATTCATTGTCAAGAAAGCTTACAACAAAAACCATCGACTGCGCATCCGTCTTCGCGATCGAGAAAGCGACCTCGACGCAGCTCAAGGTCTGCACACAATCCCTTGTGTAGGTCTGCACGCTCGACTCAAACTAACTTGTCGCGGTGCCAAGAAGAGAACTGGACAAACGCAATTTGGCACGTCTACTACGCGGTTTAAAGCAAGTCCTGCCATGCAAGCTGCCGACACCGTAGCCGCGTTGAAGGTTCAACAGTTGAGACTTGCTCCTTATGACCCATACACCGTGGATGCGAGGAATGTGGTGCTGCCCGGCACTCTCTTGAAATGGACGGAAGCTCCATACGCTCAATCGGCCGTGTATTTTACCGGAGTTGCGGGCCTCAGCTCAACGGCTATCTCATGGTTGATGATCTTGTATCGCCACGAACAAAACTCAACCGATCAACTCCGAGTGGCTGTAGCCGCCACCGCGGCTGTATGCTCGCTGGTATTTGTGTTCGTGGCCTTTTCGCTCGCTCAAAGAGATCTATTGCGCTTAGTGGTCTGGAACTTCGATGTGCTCTTTTCAACCTTCCAGGGAACTGCACTCGCAGTTTGTTTGCTAGATCTGACGCGTTGGAGAGCCGCATTTAGCTTAGCTGTGGTCGCGTGGTGGCTCTGGTTCCATTGCTTGCTTGTACTCGACGCACTTACACCAAGTCTCACACGCCGGTTGCATATCCGCAAACACTTCGGTCTACCTGCAGTTAGCGTGATGCTAGCTGTTGCAGCGGGCTGCGCACTGGAACTTATCCTCGAAGGTGACGATGGAGTCTTTTCGTCTCGCCTGCTTTGGAGCGTGAGGGTTGTGAACAGCACTGGCTTCGATCTGCACACATCGACACTGGCAATTCAGCGCACAATAACCATCGTTGGGTGGTTTCCTCGGTTGTTGCTGGAGCTAGCGACTGGAAGTCCTGATCAACAGCTATTCATTCATCGACAAGTGGGGTACTTCAGTCCATACGCGACGTTCTCGGACCCTGCACCGGGAACAATTGTGATGCCGCGAGATCGAACCAGCTCGAAGCTGTGGTGGTGACGTCGGTCAAAAATTACAGCTCGAACTTCAGAGGTACGCGAGCGTGATGCATGTAGCACTCGGCAAACACTTCCAATCGATAATGCATCGCCGGCTACATGAGACGAAATACTCTTGTCGCTGATACTTTCTTCATCAACTGAACTGGGTGCCCTCATAAGGCATAGACAGCTCTCTTGCCAAGGTCGATGGCCTTCTTCCTCGTCTCCGGCTGCAGGCACTCGGATCAACTGCTCTGATCGTCCCGTGGGACTTCCCAAAAAGGTTCTCAATTACCGGTACATTTATTATAAGAGGTATCATAAAATGTACCACCGAAACGGTATATTTCGTTTGTGGAAGTATTACGTCTGTTTGCCAAGATGATGAACATGCGGTCGGTGTTCTCGCTGCCTGTGCGGCGCGTGCTGCGTCGCCAGCAGCCCCGGTGGATCTCCAGCGTCCAAGTGACGCGCCACGACACGAGTCTGCCCGACCTGATCATCACGCCCGTCGCCGCGCAAAAGCTGATCGAAGCTGCGGAGCGGCAGAAGACGAACAACCTGATGCTGCGCGTGGCGGTGGAGGGCGGCGGCTGCTCGGGCTTCAAGTACGTGATCGAGTTCGAGAAGGACGCGACGCCCGACACGGAGGAGGACGTGGTCTTCGAGCAGCACGGGGGCTGCGTCGTGGTGGACAAGGAGTCGCTGGAGCTCATCCGAGGCAGCACCGTGGACTTCGAGCAGGAGCTCATCCGCAGCGCCTTCGCAGTGGTCAACAACCCCAACGCTGTGAGCGGCTGCGGCTGCGGCACGTCCTTCGATCTCAAGGACTAATCTCAAGTTTCTCTGCTGTCAAAAATGCACAATACAAAGCCACCACAGACTCGTTGTTTTTGACAGAGACACTTACTTTGACGTACTTACTCCCAGAGCACGACCACACCGTTCTTGTCGCAAGACGCGACGCCTTGACCGTCCGGACGCCAGACACAGCACGCGACGGCCCCATGGTGACCTGTTGGACCAGGTTTTAGCTGCTGTTCGAGTTTGCCCGTGCGTGCATTCCAGACGAAGAGGACGCCCGACGCGCCGCCGGCGAGCGCGTACCGGCCATCCGGACTGAGAGACGCCTGGCCCCAGTCGAAGCCACATTGGTAGTCTTGGTGGCGCAACTGACGCAGCACGCCGTACGTGCGCGGATCGATGACGCGTAGAGAATGGTCCCGAGAGTTGGTGAGCAGCTCATTGCCACCGAAACTCACGGAGGTGGTCTGCTCCGTGTGAAGACCGCGCAGCTCCTGCACGCATCGTCGTGTCCTCGTGTCCCAAAAGCGGACAGCGCCGTCCTGGTGAGCACTTGCAAACTGCACAAAGCCAGCATCAGCTCCTGAAGGCGCGGCGATGTCGTTGCAGCTGGACACGCAGCTCACAGTCTGCAGCCGCACACCACGCAGCACGTCCCACACGCGCAAACTGCGATCCGAAGAGCCTGTGATCACTTCGTGAGGCACGACAGGAGAGAACTCGGCAGCCAGCACTTTGCCCTTGTGTCCTGTCAGCGTCTGCATGACGCGCCCAGTGCCCACTCTCCACACGAAGCACTTGCGATCGCATCCCGTGCCCAGAACCAGCGCACCGTCCTCCGACGCGCGCACACACAGCAACGGGTGCGCAGTCCCCACGCCTCTGTACTCTCCCAGTGCTCTCGGCGGAGACGCTGACGCCGCCTCCGCTTCCCACGCTCTCACCGTGCCATCACTACTGCCACTGAACAAGATCTTGCCCGACGTGTTGAAACACACCGAGTTCACTTCCGTCGCATGTGCACGAATCGAGTGCGTCACGTGCGTGACCAGCTTAGCTTCACCGCCCACTCCTTGCTCCTCACTCAGCATCAAGTGACTCATACTCTCCGCTGCCTCCTGAGTTGCCATGGCTGTCAGTGCAGGGGACGGCTGCTCCCCTTCGTTCTCCCCACTCGTCGCTTGGATCCACTCATGGAGCAACGCGCTCTTCTCCTGCACCTGCGTCTCCAGCTCGACGTTCCTCCTCCTCAGCTTGTCCGCCTCCGTCTCGCTGTGCTCCAGCAGTGCTCTCTGTCTCGACAGCTCCTCTCTGGCCAATAGTAGCGCGGCGTCCAGCTCCTGGAGCGCCTTGTCCTTCTCGGCACTCAGCACCGTCTCCTCGTCCAGACGCTTGGTCACCAGCAGCAGCTGCGCCTCCCACTTGTCGCGCTCCTGCAGCAGCGTCTTGCTCTCGCTCACGAGTGCCAGTTGCTGGCCCGCGTAGCTCGCCAATTGCGCGTTCTTGTCCGCCAGCTCGCGCTCCAGTCTCTGGATAGCTGCCAAGTATTTCTGCGCCGCCGCGTCATCTTGTTCCTGCGCTGTGGGGAGACGTAACGACGCGCCTAGAGAGGACGAACTCGCGCCGAGCGCCGAGCGGAACAACAGCTGCTGGTGAGACGCGATCAGGTCGCTGAATGCCCCCACTTCGCGCCGATTGCGAGCCTCTACGAGCCGCAGCGCGTCCTCCGAGAACCAGGTCGACATTATTGACAAAATGAAGGGGTACATTTTGGGGGTACTGAGTAGGGTACGTTTGGGTACATGACATGTAACTCGACGTCAACTTCAACTTCAACTTTTCCTGTCAAAAATAGCTTTTGCCTGTCAATTTCAAGTTTAGAGCCTGCTTTAAAACGGGATCGTCCGTCGCCTCTGCTTTGTGTGTACCATGAATTCGTGGTGGAGCAACAATCAGTCGCAGCAACAAACGTCATTTATCACCAGGGCGTTGGATGTGTCACTGCATGGACCTACGAGAGTTGATGCAGGTGTCTACACCAGTAGAAATACGACCAGCAGCGACATTGGGTGGCTCTACGAGTTGCAGTTGTCGCGGTCGCTGCCTGTTGTCGACATCTCCAGGACCCCATTGTCTAAAATGCTGTTGACTTCGAGGTACCAGAAAGTGGTGCAGGTAGCGCACAAAGTGATCCCGATCCTGGTGAGACTCAACCGCGTGAACATCCTCGTGTTCGGCGCGATGCTTTTCTTGCCATTGCAGATGACGAGGCCGTGGATTCCGCTTCTTGGGGCCATTTCACTGATCCCGCCGCTCAGCTTCTCGCTCTTCTTCTCGGTTGAGATCCTGGGATTACTGTGCAGGAACTACGAGTTCTGGTTCGTGTCCACACTCAACGTGGTCAATTGGGTCGGCGTGGGGCAGATCTTCGGTGACTTCCGTGCCGTTGTGTGCGTGAGCTTCTGGTTGAACTCGCAGAGCGTCATCTCCATCGACGCCAACTACAGGACGTACCAGACCACAGTCAAGTCCATTGTGATGGCAGGCCCCTCAGTAGTAATACTTGGAACATTACACCGGCAGTTTTTTTCCTTACCGTAATTTATCAACAAGAACAATCCTGGAACGTTCTTTCGAGGCAGCTGCTCTTTCAGCGACGCAACCTCTCGACCACCTGAGAGCAAAACCAACGCCTTTTCGATCTGAGGGTGGTTTCAGATCCGCTCGACTGGTGATACATGATACAAAGCCAGAACTTTTCTGAATTAATTTATTTTTTCTCAAAAAATTAAATAGGCTATGTATATAGATACCACCAAATGATAACATGACGTTCGAACTAACTTTTGGAAAATACAAGGGCACGCCGATCGAAGAAGTATATGCTTCTGATCCTGGCTATTGTCAGTGGATGCACAACCAACCCAGTCTCAATATTACTGAGGATATCAAGATTTTCCTTCACTCCAAATTTCTGAACGATGATAATTCGTATATGATGAGTTGGGGCAAGTTCAAGGGAAAGACGCTCAAGCAAATTAGTCGCACTGATTCTAATTATATCGATTGGCTTCGTAAGAATCCATTCGTAATTGAGAAATGTCCTAAGCTTGTCGAGGCTTTAGAGATAAAGTAAAAAAATTTTTTTTTTAAGTCGATGACTGAATTACGATTGATCCTGATATATAAAGTCCTATGATATAATAATGAAAGGATACATATATAAGATCACCAACGCGGACGAATCGATTGTGTATGTGGGTAGTACTACATTGACACTAACAAAACGATGGAAGCTGCATATCTCAAGTTATCAGCGATGGTTGAACGGGCACAATAAATGTCAAGCAACAATTTATTACCATTTCAAAGACCACGGAGTTGACAAGTTTGTTATTTCGCTTTTATCGGAACATGATGTTGATGATCGTAAACAGCTGAATCACTTTGAACAATTAGTAATTAATACAACTCAATGTGTAAATATGGTACCCGCACATAAAACGGAAGAAGAGAAAAAGGGTTCAAAAGTAAACTTATCGTGATTCACATAAAGATGAAGCTATTTTACGAGCCAAGCAACACTATGAAGCTAATAAGAATCGAATCAAAGCTCGGGCTAATGAACGAATCGAATGTGAATGTGGTAATACTTACACAAGATATAATAAATCACGCCATATCAGATCTAATAAACATCTTATGTTGTTAGCTGATCACCAGTAAGTCAGTCATTTTTTTTGTCGCTTAAAACTGTATCGATAACCTATGCGGTGGTAAAATCTAAAATCTCACCCGTTAGTCTATCAAAAGTCAACTCCTGCTCGCTAATTACGAGGACGATCATATTTGTTCCTTGGCATCCAGCGTTTACACCCTGAACCTGAATGGCCTGAGGTACATCACGTTCCGTAAGTCGGCTAACATCAGCAATAAGAACACGGTTAGTTAGCGACCACGTCTGATAGTCAAGGAGTCCATTCACCAGCTCAGGAGTCAGATCACCGTTAATCGAAGCAATCTTAGCAATTTCGTTAG